>MU249621.1:7898708-7951208 GCA_018977245.1 Lethenteron camtschaticum
GCAACTCACGGCACCCCCCCCCCACTGCTTTCCGGCAACTCCAAACGCATCACGCAAAGAAGCCTTAACAGACTGTTGGGGCAAGTGCTGTTAGCGAGCACCTATGAAGGCCGGCACGGCACTCGAGGGGTGGGTGGCCAGCACCAGTCCTGGCCGCCTTTGTCTCCCAGTGGCGATATTTACACACCGCACCAGGTACTCATTTGAGGCTGAGTCGACCTAGGGGCGGGGCTGGACGGTTCAGGTAATCGTCACCGGCGTTGGCCGTGAGCGGGAATCGAACTCGCGTCGCCGGGTTCGTAGCGCGGCGTAGCGCTAACCGCTGCGCCACCGCTCCCGCAAAGAAGTCCCACTCAGTCACTGTCGCACAGCCTCAATGCGTTGGAATGTCAACCTCGCGCGTGTGTGTCTGTGTGTGTCTGTGTGTCTGTGTGTGTGTCTGTGTGTCTGTGTGTGTCTGTGTGTGTGTTTGTGTGTGTGTGTCTGTGTGTGTGTCGCTGTCTGTGTGTGTGTCTGTGTGTGTGTCTGTGTGTCTGTGTGTGTGTCTGTGTGTGTGTCTGTGTCTGTGTGAAGTGGGTAGCGGTGGTGTAGCAGTGAGCGCTACGCTGCGCTACGAACCACGCGACCCGGGTTCGAATCCCGTTCACGGCCAACACGGGTGACGATTATCTAAACAGATCCTGGGCCCTCCCCCTAAGTCGACTCAGCCTCAAGTGAGTACCAGGTGCGATGTGTAAACAAAGGCGGCCGGGCGTGGTGTTGGCCACCCACCCCTCGTGTGCCGTGCCGGCCTTCATAGGTGCTCGCTAACAGCAGGAGGTCACGGGGCAGATCCAGGTTCCACGGGTCGACTGACCGAGATGACTGGCTGATGCACCACCTGTGCCACTACTGTGCCAACTTGCCGTGCTTTATCCACCCGGCGCTCCGCTCGTTGTTGTGAGCGTCGCTCCTCCGCCCTCCATTGTTGTTGGAGGGCGACTGCCTCCAACTGCCCAGTAGCGTCCTTCACGAGCCTCCTCCACAGAGGCCGATCTTGACACCGCTGGTACCGGTCATCGGCAAGTCCACTCAGCTTCACGTCCTCCTGTACCACATCACTCCATCTCTTCTCTAGCCCGTGCTGCGCCCGTTTATCCCCTTGATCCGGCCAAACAAAAGCTGTTTAGGCATGCGGTGGCTGGGCATGCGGGCTACATGACCCAGCCAACGCAGCCTTGCCTGCTGGAGAAGCTCACCGATGGGCTTTGCCCAGAACTTTCAAGGATTTGTGAGCTCCTCATACAATCCAGCCTGGTTAAACCCAGGATGGATCGTAGGCAGGCCAGCCTAAATGTTTCTAACCGGCGAAGATGCTCCATTAGGGGGGTCCACGTTTCGCAAGCCTAGAGAAGGGAGGGAATGAATGTGGCCGAGAAGACCTGAAGCTTCGTGCGGAGCGACAGTTCCACACAGCGTTACGCAACCGATGAAAAGATAATGCCGCTCGACTGATTCGGAGTGAGACCTCCGCTGCCAAACTGGAGCCGGTCATGAGCATACTGCCCAGGTAGGAAACTCTCCACTCTCTCCTCAACTGCCCCATCACCGATTGGGAGTTGTGGGGGTGGAGTGATAGACACACTCACACACACATAAACACACACACATAGACACACACATCCACACACACATAGACACACACACAGACATACACACACACATAGACACACACACAGACATAACAGACACACACAAACTCACACACATAGACACACAACAACCGCCATTTGCCACTAAGTGGCGGCAACGTCACCACGACACTTGTGCCAGGCTATGTGCACCTTGAAGCCACGTGAAGTGTCGAACGTCCGCTGGCAGGAGGTCACGGGGCAGACCCAGGTGCCACGGGTCGACTGACCGAGATAACTGGCTGATGCACCACTTGTGCCCCTACTGTGCCAACTTGCTGTGCTTTAGCCACCCGGCGCTCCGCTCGTTGTTGTGAGCGTCGCTCCTCCGCCCTCCGTTGTTGCTGGAGGGCGACTGCCTCCAACTGCCCAGTAGCGTCCTTCACGAGCCTCCTCCACAGAGGCCAATCTTGACACCGCTGGTACCAGTCATCGGCAAGTCCACTCAGCTCCACGTCCTCCTGTACCACATCACTCCAATTCTTCTCTAGCCCGTGCCGCGCCCGTTTAGCCCCTCGATCCGGCCGAACAAAAGCTGTTTAGGCATGCGGTGGCTGGGCATGCGGGCTACATGACCCAGCCAACGCAGCCTTGCCTGCCGGAGGAGCTCACCGATGGGCTTTGCCCAGATCTTTCAAGGATTTGTGAGCTCCTCACACAATCCAGCCTGGTTAAACCCAGGATGGATGGTAGGCAGGCCAGCCTAAATGTTTCCAACCGGCGAAGATTCTCCATTAGGGGGGTCCACGTTTCGCAAGCGTAGAGAAGGGAGGGAATGACTGTGGCCGAGAAGACCTGAAGCTTCGTGCGGAGCGACAGTTCCACACAGCCTTACGCAACTGATGAAAAGATAATGCCGCTCGACTGATTCGGAGACCTCCGCTGCCAAACCGGAGCCGGTCATGAGCACACTGCCCAGGTAGGAAACGCTCCACTCTCTCCACACCTGCCCCATCACCGATTGGGAGTTGTGGGGTGGAGTGATCAGCACACTCACACACACATAGACACACACACAGACATACACACACACATAGACACACACACATACATACACACACAGACACACACACATACACATACAGACACACACAGACACACTCACACACATAGACACAGACACACACACACATAGACACCACACACAGACACACACCCACCACGTGCCCCACTCTCACTCCATCAACCTCCGTTCCGTACTCGCCTCCCCAAACTTCCAAAATAGCGCGCGCGTAATTACCGCTGGCCAATTCTGCACTCGTAATTACTCGTGCTTAATTGACANCAGCCCATGGGACCGAGCGGGGGGGAGGGTGGTGAACCTTTTTTTGGGGGGGGGTGGTTCAAGGGGGGCACGGAGAGGGGATGGAGAGAAGGGCTGGGCAATGCAGCACTTGTCGTAGTATTTTTTTTTCAAATATTACATAGAAAATTGGGGGGACATAGAGTAGAGAGAGGGGGGGGGAGAGGGGGGGAGAGAGAGGGTAGAAGAGAGAGGGGGTAAGGGGGGGGGGTAAAGGGGGGGTAGAGGAGANGGGGTAGAGAGAANGGGGGTAGAGAGAGACTTGGGGTAGAGAGATGGGGGGTAGAGANGGGGGGGGGGGAGAGAGGGAGGGGGAGAGAGAGGGGGTAGAGAGAGGGGGTAGAGAGAGGGGGGTAGAGAGAGGGGGTAGAGAGAGAGGGGGATAGAGAGAGGGGTAGAGAGAGGGGTAGAGAGAGAGGGGGAGAGAGAGGGGTAGAGAGAGAGGGGTAGAGAGGGGTAGAGGGGTAGAGAGAGAGGGGGAGAGAGAGGGGGTAGAGAGAGAGGGGTAGAGAGAGAGGGGGTAAAGAGAGGGGGTAGAGAGAGAGGGGTAGAGAGAGGGGGTAGAGAGAGAGGGGGAGAGAGAGGGGGTAGAGAGAGGGGGTAGAGAGAGGGGGTAGAGAGAGGGGGGTAGAGAGAGGGGTAGAGAGAGANGGGGTAGAGAGAGANGGGGGAGAGAGGGGGGAGAGAGAGGGTAGAGAGAGANGGGGGAGAGAGAGAGAGGAGAGAGGGGGAGAGNGAGGGGATTNGAGAGAGANGGGGTAGAGAGAGANGGGGTAGAGAGAGAGGGGTAGAGAGAGANGGGGTAGAGAGAGAGGGGTAGAGAGAGGGGTAGAGAGAGGGGGTAGAGAGAGAGGGGGTAAGAAGAAGAGAAGAGCGTGAAATCTTTCTTGAAATCTTTCATTTAAAAGGGGGGCACATAAAGCAAAGCATTGAAAAAAAACCCGAAATGATGAACGAAGCAAAGTGTCGACTACGCCGAGCATCTTCTTGTTTCCTCTGATCGTAAGAAAAAAACGAGAGAGATGGCGACAGGGGGATGGGAGAGATGGGACGGCGATGTGGATCCATCGAGAGCGAGAGATTTCGGGGATGCGTGTGCAGGTCGGGGCGAGGAGTTTGGGGAGGTTCTGCTGCTGCTGCTGCTGATGGCTGCTGACTTGTTGATACAGCTGCCCGTGCAAGTGGCCGCTACGTTTATCAGTTGATTAGACCCGGGGGAGGGAGGGGGGTGGAGGGGAGGGGCACNGGGGGGGGGGGGCGTTTCTCACACTTCGCCCCCCCTGCCCGACTCCCTGGGTCACACTGCGATGTCATCGTCGTCAACACCAAAGACAAAGGTGCCCCCCCCCGTGTAGCCTTGACGGACTGTTGGGGCAAGTGCTGTTAGCGAGTAGCACCTGTGAAAGGGGTGAGCCGGCCAGCAACCAGGCCGGGCCGCCTTTGTCTCCCGAGTGGCGATGTTACCATACCGTACCGGGTACTCGTTTGAGGCTGAGCCGACCTAGGGGAGAGGGTCCAAGACCGGCTCAGATAATCGTCACCCCGGTGATGGCCGACTGCATGAACGCAGCCTCATGTGATGTACTTGCTATATATATAACAGGTTACTATTTATATATAACAGGGTATTCGAGATACACGCGCACATGTGAATATATCCACGAGAATATATCAGCGGCAGGGGCATTAAAGTTGGCAATTAAGTGGATTACATTTGGCGACCATGATCAGTCAAATAATGATCACGCATCATGTCACGTGTCATCTTCAGCGTCATCATCATCATCAGAGGTATCACAAAAGACAAATAACCCCGGGTAGCCTTCACAGACTGTTGGGGCAAGTGCTGTTAACGAGCACCTATGAAGGCCAGGCCAGAACGGTACGTGGGCTGGGTGGCCAGCACCACGCCCGGCCGCCTTTGTCTCCCTGGTGGCGATGTTTGCACACCGCACCACGGACTCATGCGAGGCTTAGTAAACCTAGGGGAGGCCCAGGACCGGTTCAGATACACAGCAGCAACAGCAGAGGTTTGTAACATAACCATTTATGTCCAGTCAATGCCATAATCATCATCACGAATCGTTTGATTAGCAACATTCAAACCATCATCATCAGCATCAACAGGAGTTCTAAAGTGAGCCTGCATGACTATTCAATTTCTCAATACGTGTACGGTAATAATCCTCATCAAAACAATCATAATCGTAAAATGTAACACAATCAGCATCAGCACGTTTAAATGCATCAACATTACAATCATCATCATCAGCAGCATCATCGCAACACAAGTTAACACGCAATATCGAACTCCAGGGACTCCTCTACTTACGAACGAGTTTAGTTCGAGATCTTTGTTCGTGAGTCCAACTTTGATCCTGTAGATTCCAAACATGATGTACGGCATGTACACAAAACACAGGGAATTGCTTTAACAGTTGTATAATCAGATGTAGATACCACTGGTTCTTCATGATCTGTAGATGCCACTGGTTCTTCATAATCTGCAGATGCCACTGGTTCTTCACGTTCTGCAGATGTAGATGCCACTGGTTCTTCATAATCTGCAGATGCCACTGGTTCTTCACGTTCTGCAGATGTAGATGCCTCCGGTTCTTCACGTTCTGCAGATGTCATTGGTTCTTCACGTTCTGCAGATGCCACTGGTTCTTCACGTTCTGCAGATGTAGATGCCACTGGTTCTTCACGTTCTGTAGATGTAGATGCCACTGGTTCTTCACGTACTGCAGATGTAGATGTCATTGGTTCTTCACGATCTGCAGATGTAGATGCCACTGGTTCTTCACGTTCTGTAGATGTAGATGCCACTGGTTCTTCACGTTCTGCAGATGTAGATGCCACTGGTTCTTCACGTTCTGCAGATGTAGATGCCACTGGTTCTTCGCGTTCTGTAGATGCCACTGGTTCTTCACGTTCTGCAGATGCCACTGGTTGTTCACGTTCTGCAGATGTAGATGCAACTGGTTCTTCACGTTCTGCAGATGCTACCACCGCCATCTTTTGCGTGGCGGTTGAACTCACGACTCCCGTTGCGAACACGCAACTCGACATATGGACAAGTTTGTAAGTCGAACGTTCGTAAGTGGAGGAGTTCCTGCACTCCAATCACAATCGAAGTAAAAATCAACAGCACGCAACATTCGGGAATTGCACACCGTGTGCGTGTGTGTGGCCTGGAGAGGAATACATACGACGTATAACAGACGACGTTTCGGGCAGTGGCCTTTCGGCATACCAGTGCTTGTGCATCACGCAGCATTACATTGAACACACTCATCACCATCATCTTGATCATCATCATCATCATCACCACCATCTTGATAATCATCATCCTCACCACCATCATCTTGATCATCATCATCATCACCACCATCATCTTGATCATCATCATCACCATCATCTTGATCATCATCATCTTGATCATCATAATCATCATCACCACCACCATCTTGATCAATCATCATCCTCACCACCATCATCTTGATCATCATAATCATCACCACCATCATCTTGATCATCATCATCATCATCACCACCATCATCTTGATCATCATAATCATCACCACCATCATCTTAATCATCATCATCATCATCACCACCATCATCTTGATCATCATCATAATCATCACCACCATCATCTTAATCATCATCATCATCATCACCACCATCATCTTAATCATCATCATCATCATCACCACCACCATCTTGATCATCATCATAATCATCACCACCACCATCTTGATCATCATCATAATCATCACCACCATCATCTTGATCACCATCATAATCACCACGACCATCATCTTGATCATCATCATAATCATCACCACCACCATCTTGATCACCATCATAATCATCACCACCATCATCTTGATCATCATCATAATCATCACCACCATCATCTTGATCATCATCATAATCATCACCACCACCATCTTGATCACCATCATAATCATCACCACCATCATCTTGATCATCATAATCATCACCACCACCATCTTGATCACCATCATAATCACCACCATCATCTTGATCATCATCACCACCATCATCTTGATCATCATGATCGTCGTCGTCTTCCACCAGCCCGTCCAGGGTCTTTGTGTGAAAGTGGCGCTATTGTCGATGAAAGTTGGCGTGGGCCTCCCCTAGGTAGTCAGGCATAAATGATTGTGCGCTCTTCGCTTGCCGCTGCCCGTCCAGACAAAAAAAAATCGAAAGTCGCAGCGGAGAGCGCCGATGTAGCGACACAGCGAGCCCAGTTGTGATCACGGATGGTGATCACTGATTGTGATCATCATGACGATCACTGATGGTGATCACTGATTGTGATCACTAATGATGATCATTAATGATGATCACTGATGGTGATCACTCATGACAATCACCGATGATCACTGATGGTGATCACTGTTGGTGATCACCAATGCTCGCCAATTGTGATCACTGAGTGTGATCACTGATTACGATCACCGACTGTGATCACTGATGATCACCAATGTGGTCACTGATAGTGATCACCGGTTGTGGGTGATGGTGATCATCGATGTTGATCACAGATTGTGATCAATGATTGTGATCACTGATGGTGATCATCGATGTTGATCGCCAATTGTGATCACTGATTGTGGTCACTGATAGTGATCACAGATTGTGATCAATGATTGTGATCACTGATGGTGATCATCGATGTTGATCACAGATTGTGATCAATGATGGTAATCACCGATTGTGATCACTGATTGTGATCACTGATGACCANTGATCGTCCCCAGTCCAATTGCGAGGGAGGTGTGGGTGGTGAGTGAGTGGAGGGTGAGTGGTGAGGAGGGTGGTGAGGCGAGGGTGATGAGGAGGGTGGTGAGGGATGAAGGGAGATCAGAGGGGAGAGGAGGAAGACGAGAAAGAGGGGCGAGTGAGTGGTGAGGAGAAGAGGATCGTGTTGAGTTGGAGTGGTGAGGATGGTGAGGTTGGTGAAGATGGTGAGGTTGGTGAGGATGGTGAGGATGGTGAGGATGGTGAGGTTGGTGAAGATGGTGAGGTTGGTGAGGATGGTGAGGATGGTGAGGATGGTGAGGTGGTGAGGTTGGTGAGGATGGTGAGGATGGTGAGGATGGTGAGGTTGGTGAGGATGGTGAGGATGGTGAGGATGGTGAGGATGGTGAGGTTGGTGAGGATGGTGAGGAGAGTGGGTGATGGTCAAGTTCAGTGCAGGGAGGAGTGCGGGAGGGACAGGGGAAGGGCTCGAGGGGGACCCCTACCCCCCTGCCCCCCCCCCATTGAGACCCCGTTAATCTCGCGTGTAATTGAGCTGTAATGAGTGGATTTAAAGGGGGCTAAAGGGGTATCGTCAAATCCCCGTCGAGACCACCCCCCGACCCCCCACCGTGTCGGCTGCATCCCATCAAGGACGTCCGCACAACCAAACCCGCCCGCCCGCCTCCTCACAAGCGCCGGGGAGGGGGGGAGCCTAAAACTCGGAACCAAGTTGTGGGGCAAATTTCGATTTAAAGTTTTCGTGACTGCAGGGATTAATCTTCTTGGTTCTTTCGGTAAAGTCACGTAGAATGGAAATAATAAAATAATAAAAACAAACATAATAAAATAATTCTCATGACGTTTCGGCCACAATGCAAGCAGCCGTCCTCAGGTGAAGAACAGGTCTGTCGAGAAGACAGCGTCTGAATGGCGACAGACCTGTTCTTCACCTGAGGACGGCTGCTTGCGTTGTGGCCGAAACGTCGTGAGAATTGTATTTTATTATGTTTGTTTTTTATCATTTTATTATTTCCCTTCTACGTGACTTTACCGAAAGAACCAAGAAGAAGTTGTGGGGCAGTCGACCGCAGCGGCGGGTCGGAATCGGAATCATTATCTGCACTGGAGGAATCCGATCAGCTACAAAGCACGTTTCCCGCAGACGTCCAGTAGCACTCACGGATGTCCAGCAGGGTCGTTGCGAGGACGGACTTGCTCCCGCCATGGAATGTGGAATGTCCACGTCTGGGGCTAAGGTACGGCTCTCGCACCAAACAATTTTGCCTGTGCGACGTGGATGCCGCACGGCAGCCTCTACTGACTGCCGAAGGCGATGACCGTGAACCCCTGACGCCAACTAATCAGGGAAAAATCGTCACACGACCGGACCCCTTTGTGACGTCACACGACCGAACCCCGTTGTGACGTCACATGACCGCACCCCTTTGTGACGTCACACGACCGCACCCCTTTGTGACATCCAATTCCGCGGATTCCCGATTCTCCAATAAACTAAACAATGTTTGATTAATTTTACCAGGTGAGGCTCTTCTTCAAAAGCGACCTGGCCCATCTCAAACGATAGCTCAACAAAGTGGCCGATCATCGTCGTCGTCACCACGTGGAAATGCAAAGCAGCCAAATATACAGCAGGCATCTGGGTCGGGATCGAACCCACGACCTCCTGCACGCCAGGCGAGGTAGTTAACATATCTTAGCCACCGTGATGATGTTGATGAGAGAGAGACGCAACCTCCAAATATTTAGGCGTTGTCAGGGTCGGGATAGAACCTCCTGCACGCCAGGCGAGGTAGTTAACATCTCCTAGCCACTGCAGCGCCCAACGCCAGGGGCTTCCACGCGCCACTCAGCGAGATTTCCTCAACCGCGGATTCCTCTCTTCCTCTTGTATTGGGGGGGGGGAATGTCTCCCACCCCCCTGTCGTAGGAGACGGATGACGGCGTGGGACGGCAGGACGAGGGGTGCGGGGTCACGTTTATTCGTGGTTCGAGGTGGCTGGGCGGGCAAGCGCATTGCACAATCATCACAATCATCACAACCATCACAACCAACACAACCATCACAACCATCCAACCATCACAACCATCACAATCATCACAATTATCACAATCACAATCTCACAACCATCACAATCATCACAATTATCACAATCACAATCTCACAACCATCACAACCATCACAATCATCACAATCATCACAACCATCACAATCATCACAACCATCACAACCATCACAACCATCCATCACAACCATCACAACCATCACAATCATCACAACCATCACAATCATCACAACCATCACAATCATCACAACCATCACAATCATCACAACCATCACAATCAACACAACCATTACAACCATCACCATCACAATCATCACAATCACATCATCACCATCACAACCATCACATCATCACAATCATCACAACCATCACCATCACAATCATCACCATCACAATCATCACAATCATCACAACCATCACAACCATCACAACCATCACAACCATCACAATCATCACAATCACAATCATCACCATCACAACCATCACAATCATCACAATCATCACAACCATCACAACCATCACAACCATTACAATCATCACAACCATCACAATCATCACAACTATCACAACCATCACAACCATCACAATCATCACAACCATCACAATCATCACAACCATCACAACCATCACAATCATCACAATCATCACAACCATCACAACCATCACAATCATCACAACTATCACAACCATCACAACCATCACAACCATCACCATCACAATCATCACAATCATCACCATCACAAACATCACAACCATCACAACCATCACAACCATCACAATCATCACAATCATCACAACCATCACAACCATCACAATCATCACAATCATCACAACCATCACAACCATCACAACCATTACAACCATCACAATCATCACAATCATCACAACCATCACAACCATCACAACCATCACAATCATCACAATCATCACAACCATCACAAACATCACAACCATCACAACCATCACAACCATTACAACCATCACAATCATCACAATCATCACAACCATCACAACCATCACAATCATCACAACCATCACAAACATCACAACCATCACAACCATCACAACCATCACAACCATCACAACCATCACAATATCACAACTATCACAACCATCACAACCATCACAATCATCACAACCATCACAATCAACACAACCATTACAACCATCACATCACTCATCACAATACAATCATCACAACCATCACAACCATCACAATATCACAATCATCACAACCATCACAACCATCACAATCATCACAACCATCACAATCATCACAACCATCACAACCATCACAACCATCACAACCATTACAACCATCACAATCATCACCATCACAACCATCACCATCCAACCATACCTACAACCATCACAATCATCACCATCACAATCATCACAACTATCACAACCATCACAACCATCACCATCACAACCATCACAATCATCACAACCATCACAATCATCACAAACATCACAACCATCACAACCATCACAATCATCACAACCATCACAACCATCACAATCATCACAACCATCACAATCATCACAACCATCACAATCATCACAACCATCACAACCATCACAACCATCACAACCATCACAATCATCACAACCATCACAATCAACACAACCATCACAACCATCACAACCATCACAATCAACACAACCATCACAACCATCACAATCTCGCCGAGNAATCGCACGGCCGGGGGTGAGCGTCGCCGCACCGCTGTCAATATCCACGCGGGGGTGTCGCTGGTGCCAGTAGTAGTGTCTTAGTGTAGCTGGTGCCAGTAGTAATGTCTTAGTGTAGCTGGTGCAGTAGTAATGTCTTAGTGTAGCTGGTGCCAGTAGTAGTGTCTTAGTGTAGCTGGTGCCAGTAGTAGTGTCTTAGTGTAGCTGATGCCAGTAGTAGTGTCTTAGTGTAGCTGGTGCCAGTAGTAGTGTCTTAGTGTAGCTGGTGCCAGTAGTAGTGTCTTAGTGTAGCTGGTGCCAGTAGTAGTGTCTTAGTGTAGCTGGTGCCAGTAGTAGTGTCTTAGTGTAGCTGGTGCCAGTAGTAGTGTCTTAGTGTAGCTGGTGCCAGTAGTAGTGTCTTAGTGTAGCTGGTGCCAGTAGTAGTGTCTTAGTGTAGCTGGTGCCAGTAGTAGTGTCTTAGTGTAGCTGGTGCCAGTAGTAGTGTCTTAGTGTAGCTGGTGCCAGTAGTAGTGTCTTAGTGTAGCTGGTGCCAGTAGTAGTGTCTTAGTGTAGCTGGTGCCAGTAGTAGTGTCTTAGTGTAGCTGGTGCCAGTAGTAGTGTCTTAGTGTAGCTGGTGCCAGTAGAGTGTCTTAGTGTAGCTGGTGCCAGTAGTAATGTCTTAGTGTAGCTGGTGCCAGTAGTAGTGTCTTAGTGTAGCTGGTGCCAGTAGTAGTGTCTTAGTGTAGCTGGTGCCAGTAGTAATGTCTTAGTGTAGCTGGTGCCAGTAGTAGTGTCTTAGTGTCGCTGTGCCAGTAGTAGTGTCTTAGTGTAGCTGGTGCCAGTAGTAATGTCTTAGTGTAGCTGGTGCCAGTAGTAGTGTCTTAGTGTCGCTGGTGCCAGTAGTAGTGTCTTAGTGTAGCTGGTGCCAGTAGTAGTGTCTTAGTGTAGCTGGTGCCAGTAGTAATGTCTTAGTGTAGCTGGTGCCAGTAGTAGGGTCTTAGTGTAGCTGGTGCCAGTAGTAATGTCTTAGTGTAGCTGGTGCCAGTAGTAGTGTCTTAGTGTAGCTGGTGCCAGTAGTAGTGTCTTAGTGTAGCTGGTGCCAGTAGTAATGTCTTAGTGTAGCTGGTGCCAGTAGTAGTGTCTTAGTGTCGCTGGTGCCAGTAGTAGTGTCTTAGTGTAGCTGGTGCCAGTAGAATGTCTTAGTGTAGCTGGTGCCAGTAGTAGTGTCTTAGTGTCGCTGGTGCCAGTAGTAGTGTCTTAGTGTAGCTGGTGCCAGTAGTAGTGTCTTAGTGTAGCTGGTGCCAGTAGTAATGTCTTAGTGTAGCTGGTGCCAGTAGTAGTGTCTTAGTGTAGCTGTGTCAGTAGTAGTGTCTTAGTGTTACTGGTGCCAGTAGTAGTGTCTTAGTGTAGCTGGTGCCAGTAGTAGTGTCTTAGTGTAGCTGGTGCCAGTAGTAGTGTCTTAGTGTAGCTGGTGCCAGTAGTAGTGTCTTAGTGTAGCTGGTGCCAGTAGGGGTGTCTTAGTGTAGCTGGTGCCAGTAGGGGTGTCTTAGTGTAGCTGGTGCCAGTAGTAGTGTCTTAGTGTAGCTGGTGCCAGTAGTAGTGTCTTAGTGTAGCTGGTGCCAGTAGGGTGTCTTAGTGTAGCTGGTGCCAGTAGTAGTGTCTTAGTGTAGCTGGTGCCAGTAGTAATGTCTTACTGTAGCTGGTGCCAGTAGAGTGTCTTAATGTAACTGGTGCCAGTAGTAGTATCTTAGTGTAGCTGGTGCCAGTAGGGGTGTCTTAGTGTAGCTGGTGCCAGTAGTAGTGTCTTAGTGTAGCTGGTGCCAGTAGTAGTGTCTTAGTGTAGCTGGTGCCAGTAGTAGTGTCTTAGTGTAGCTGGTGCCAGTAGTAGTGTCTTAGTGTAGCTGGTGCCAGTAGGGGTGTCTTAGTGTAGCTGGTGCCAGTAGTAGTGTCTTAGTGTAGCTGGTGCCAGTAGGGGTGTCTTAGTGTAGCTGGTGCCAGTAGTAGTGTCTTAGTGTAGCTGGTGCCAGTAGTAGTGTCTTAGTGTAGCTGGTGCCAGTAGAGTGTCTTAGTGTAGCTGGTGCCAGTAGTAGTGTCTTAGTGTAGCTGGTGCCAGTAGTAGTGTCTTAGTGTAGCTGGTGCCAGTAGTAGTGTCTTAATGTAGCTGGTGCCAGTAGGGGTGTCTTAGTGTAGCTGGTGCCAGTAGTAGTGTCTTAGTGTAGCTGGTGCCAGTAGTAGTGTCTTAGTGTAGCTGGTGCCAGTAGTAATGTCTTAGTGTTACTGGTGCCAGTAGTAATGTCTTAGTGTAGCTGGTGCCAGGAGTGTCTTAGTGTAGCTGGTGCCAGTAGTAGTGTCTTAGTGTAGCTGGTGCCAGTAGGGGTGTCTTAGTGTAGCTGGTGCCAGTAGTAATGTCTTAGTGTAGCTGGTGCCAGTAGTAGTGTCTTAGTGTAGCTGGTGCCAGTAGTAATGTCTTAGTGTAGCTGGTGCCAGTAGTAGTGTCTTAGTGTAGCTGGTGCCAGTAGTAATGTCTTAGTGTAGCTGGTGCCAGTAGGGGTGTCTTAGTGTAGCTGGTGCCAGTAGTAGTGTCTTAGTGTAGCTGGTGCCAGTAGTAGTGTCTTAGTGTAGCTGGTGCCAGTAGTAGTGTCTTAGTGTAGCTGGTGCCAGTAGGGGTGTCTTAGTGTAGCTGGTGCCAGTAGTAGTGTCGTAGTGTAGCTGGTGCCAGTAGTAGTGTCTTAGTGTAGCTGGTGCCAGTAGTAGTGTCTTAGTGTAGCTGGTGCCAGTAGTAGTGTCTTAGTGTCGCTGGTGCCAGTAGTAGTGTCTTAGTGTAGCTGGTGCCAGTAGAGTGTCTTAGTGTAGCTGGTGCCAGTAGTAATGTCTTAGTGTAGCTGGTGCCAGTAGTAGTGTCTTAGTGTAGCTGGTGCCAGTAGTAGTGTCTTAGTGTAGCTGGTGCCAGTAGTAGTGTCTTAGTGTAGCTGGTGCCAGTAGTAGTGTCTTAGTGTAGCTAGTGCCAGTAGTAGTGTCTTAGTGTAGCTGGTGCCAGTAGGGGTGTCTTAGTGTAGCTGGTGCCAGTAGTAGTGTCTTAGTGTAGCTGGTGCCAGTAGTAGTGTCTTAGTGTAGCTGGTGCCAGTAGAGTGTCTTAGTGTAGCTGGTGCCAGTAGGGGTGTCTTAGTGTAGCTGGTGCCAGTAGGGGTGAGGCCTGCACCGTCACAAGCCGTCGTCTTCTCCACTGCCCACCAGGTGGCGCTCGTNCGAGCCCTGCGGGGCACAGAGACGTGAATGGCGCCGATGACTTCTGGCGATGATGAACGCGCAAAGTTCCCCCGTGTAGCCTCTGGCAGGCCGATGGGGCAAGTGCTCTTAGCGAGCACCTACGGTGGCTGGAACGGTGCACGAGGGGGTGGGTGGCCAGCACCACATCCGACCGCCTTTGTCTCCCCTGTGGCAATGATTTTACACAGTGAACCAGGTACTCATTTGGGCTGAGTCGAGCCAGGGAGGCACAGGACCGAACCTGGTCGCCGGGTTTGTAGCGCGGCGCGCTAACCACCATGCGCACACTGGCACACACACATACGCACACACACAAGCGCACACACACGGGCACACACACATACGCACACACACACAAGCACACACACACAAGCGCACACACACGCACACACGCGCACCACGCACACATACGCACACATGCGCAGACACACGCACACACACGCACACACACGCACACACGCGCCCACACACACGCACACACGCGCACACATGCACACACACGCGCACACACGCGCACACACACCGCACACACGCGCACACACGCACACACACACACGCGCACACACGCACACACACACACACACGCACGTCACCCCTGCATACCGCAAACGGCCCGCTGTGGTCGGGGCTGGGGAAGCGCAGGTAGGTGGACGAGGTGGAGGCCGTTGAGGTGGAGGTGGTGGATGTGGGGTGGGGAGGTGGAGGAGGAGGAGGGGGAGGGCTGGGCCGCCGGCCCGCATCTTGGCCCGGGACCCTGCGGGGCGCCCCGNCCCCCCCCACGAGGACGATGACGACGACGAGGACGACGCGGCAGCGTCACCACCTCCTCCTCCTGCTCGCCCTCCATGGACGAGGTGAGCACCTCCCGGTCGTCGTGCTGCGCCGACCACGTAGCCGCGGGCACAAAGACAAAGATCCCCGTGCAGCCTTAACAGACTGTGGGGCAAGTGCTGCTAGCGAGCACCTGTGAAGGTCGGCACGGCACACGAGGGGTGGGTGGTCAGCACCACGCCCGGCCGCCTTTGTCTCTCCAGCAGCGATGTTTATACATAGCACCAGGTACTCATTTGAGGCTGAGTCGACCTAGGGGAGGCCCAGGACCGGTTCAGAAATCGTCACTGGTGTTGGCCGTGAGCGAGAATCAAACTCGGGTCGCCGGGTTCGCAGCGCAGCGCAAACANATACCTACACACGAACACACACACGTACACACACACACACGCGCATAAAAACGCAAACACACACCCCTACACTCACCACCGCTCACACGTACCCCCCTCACACCCCTACACCTNAACCCTCCAACCACCGCTCACCACCCCTCACCACCCCTCACCACCGCTCACCACCGCTCACCCCCCTCACCACCCCTCATCCCCCTCACCACCCCTCACCACCCTCACCACCACTCACCCCCCTCACACCCCTCACCACCGCTCACCCCCCTCACCACACCTCACCACCCCTCACCACCGCTCACCACCCCTCACCACCGCTCACCCCCCCTCACCACGCTCACCCACTCACCACCGCTCACCACCCCTCACCACCGGTCACCACCCCTCACCCCCCTCACCACCTCACCCCCCTCACCACCCTCACCCCTCACCACCCTCACCACCCCTCACCACCCTCACCACCGCTCACCACCGCTCACCCCCCTCACCACCCCTCACCTCACCACCCTCACCCCCCCTCACCACCCTCACCACCCCTCACCACCGCTTACCACCCCTCACACCGCACTCACCCCTCACCACACCTCACCACACCTCACCACACCACCCACACACCTCACCCCCCTCACCACCCTCACTACCCTCACCACCCCTCACCCTCACCACCCTCACCACCCCTCACCACCCTCACCACCGCTCACCACCCCTCACCACCCCTCACCACGCACCCCTCACCACCCCTCACCANCGCTCACCTCACCACCCCTCACCACACCTCACCACCCACCACCCTCACTACCCTCACCACCCCTTACCACCCTCACCACCCCTCACCACCCTCACCACCCTCACTACCCCTCACCACCCCTTACCACCCCTCACCACCGCTCACCACCCCTCACCACCCCTCACACCCTCACCACCCCTCACCACNGCTCACCACCGCTCACACCACCGCTCACCCCTGCTCACCACCCCACGAAGCAGCGACAGCGCTCACCACTCACCACCGCTCACCACCGCTCACCACCCTCACCACCGCTCACCGCCCGCGAAGCAGCGACACCGCTCACCACTCACCACCGCTCACCACCCGCGAAGCAGCGACAGTGCTCACCACCGCTCACCACCGCTCACCTTGGAGTACTGGAAGCGTGCCGAGTCCGGGTGGCGGCGCAGGTAGCGCAGCGCCGCCCGCCCAGCGCCAGCAGCAGCACCAGCCCCGCCAGCGCCCCGCCACCGCACCCGCACTCGTGCCGCTCACCTCCGCCTGGGGAAGGGGGGTGTCAGGGTCAAGGGTCAGGGGTCATCACCGCTGAGCTCATGGGCTACGATCCGGTCCGGGTGCGAGCCGCTGCTGGTGATTGAACCGGGGAGTGAGTTGGTGGTCTCGGCCCAGTCGCCATCGGCTGACACAGAGACACATAGACACACATAGAGACCCATAGACACATACAGAGACCCATAGACACACACAGAAACACATAGACACATACAGAGACCCATAGACACACATAGAGACACAGACACACATAGAGACTCATAGACACACACAGAAACACATAGACACACACAGAGACCCATAGACTCACACAGAGACCCATAGACACACACAGAGACACATAGACACACAGAGACACATAGACACACATAGAGACACATAGACACACACAGAGACCCATAGACTTACACAGAGACACATAGACACACATAGAGACACATAGATACCCATAGAGACCCATAGACTTACACAGAGACACACAGACACACATAGAGACCCATAGACTTTCACAGAGAGCCATAGACGAACATACACTCCCTGTGTGTGTGGGTGTGGTACTATAGGGGTCTATAGGNTTCCTGTGTGGGTGTGGTACTATTGGGGTCTATAGGGTCGCTGTGTGTGTGAGTGTGGTACTAGCCGGTCTATATGGTCGCTGTGTGGGTGTGGTACTATGGGGTCTATAGGGTCGCTGTGTGTGTGGGTGTGGTACTATTGGGGTCTATAGGTCCTGTGTGTGTGGGTGTGGTACTATAGGGGTCTATAGGGACCCTGTGGGTGTGGGTGTGGTACTAGTGGGGTCTATAGGGTCACTGTGTGTGTGGTACTATTGGGGTCTATAGGGTCGCTGTGTGTGTGGTACTATAGGGGTCTATAGGGTCGCTGTGGGTGTGGTACTATTGGGGTCTATAGGGTCGCTGTGGGTGTGGTACTATATGGGTCTATAGGGTCCCTGTGGGTGTGGTACTATAGGGGTCTATAGGGTCGCTGTGGGTGTGATACTATAGGAGTCTTTAGGGACCCTGTGGGTGTGGTACTATATGGGTCTATAGGGTTCCTGTGGGGTCCTTACGGGGAGCGCGGGGGCCCTGAGGGGGCCTTCGATGATGTGGATGATGCCGTTGGTCGCGACCTCGTCCCAATTGAGGATGGTGCGGTCATTCACCATCTACATCAACAACATCAACAACATCAACAACATCAACAACAACAACATCATCAGCTACATCAACAACATTATTAGCATGGTCGGCTATGTACGGTGCGAAAGAACGTCATCATACGCATACGACCATCCGTACATGTTCACACGCACATTATCACAAGTGAATTTGTATACGTACATGATCATACGCACATTATCACAAGTGAGTTTGTATACGTACATGTTCACACGCACATTATCACAAGTGAGTTTGTATACGTACATGTTCACACGCACATTATCACAAGTGAATTTGTATACGTACATGATCATACGCACATTATCACAAGTGAGTTTGTATACGTACATGTTCACACGCACATTATCACAAGTGAGTTTGTATACGTACATGTTCACACGCACATTATCACAAGTGAATTTGTATACGTACATGATCATACGCACATTATCACAAGTGAGTTTGTATACGTACATGATCATACGCACATTATCACAAGTGAGTTTGTATACGTACATGTTCACACGCACATTATCACAAGTGAGTTTGTACACGTACATGATCATACGCACATTATCACAAGTGAATTTGTATACGTACATGTTTACACGCACATTATCACAAGTGAGTTTGTATACGTACATGTTCACACGCACATTATCACAAGTGAGTTTGTACACGTACATGTTCACACGCACATTATCACAAGTGAATTTGTATACGTACATGTTCACACGCACATTATCACAAGTGAGTTTGTATACGTACATGTTCACACGCACATTATCACAAGTGAGTTTGTATACGTACATGTTCACACGCACATTATCATACGTGAGTTTGTATACGTACATGTTCACACGCACATTATCACACGTGAGTTTGTATACGTACATGTTCACACGCACATTATCACAAGTGAGTTTGTATACGTACATGATCATACGCACATTATCACAAGTGAGTTTGTACACGTACATGTTCACACGCACATTATCACAAGTGAATTTGTATACGTACATGTTCACACGCACATTATCACAAGTGAGTTTGTATACGTACATGTTCACACGCACATTATCACAAGTGAGTTGTATACGTACATGTTCACACGCACATTATCACACGTGAGTTTGTATACGTACATGTTCACACGCACATTATCACAAGTGAATTTGTATACGTACATGATCATACGCACATTATCACAAGTGAGTTTGTATACGTACATGTTCACGCACATTATCACAAGTGAATTTGTATACGTACATGTTCACACGCACATTATCACAAGTGAGTTTGTATACGTACATGTTCATACGCACATTATCACAAGTGAGTTTGTATACGTACATGTTCACGCGCACATTATCACAAGTGAATTTGTATACGTACATGTTCACACGCACATTATCACAATGGTTGTATACGTACTGTTCATACGCACATTATCACAAGTGAATTTGTATACGTACATGTTCACGCGCACATTATCACAAGTGAATTTGTATACGTACATGTTCACGCGCACATTATCACAAGTGAATTTGTATACGTACATGTTCACGCGCACATTATCACAAGTGAGTTTGTATACGTACAGTTCACACGCACATTATCACAATGAGTTTGTTACGTACATGTTCACACGACATTATCCAAGTGAGTTTGTATACGTACATGTTCACACGCACATTATCACAAGTGAGTTTGTATACGTACATGTTCACACGCACATTATCACACGTGAGTTTGTATACGTACATGTTCACACGCACATTATCACAAGTGAGTTTGTATACGTACATGTTCACACGCACATTATCACACGTGAGTTTGTATACGTACATGTTCACACGCACATTATCACAATTGAATTTGTATACGTACATGATCATACGCACGTGATCAAAAATAACAACAGTGCGGTGCCTTGCAGTTTGTGCGCTTGGCCTTGTGGCGCGGTGTGCTTGTTGGTGTGGCGCTGTGTGGCCGTGTGGTGCAGTGTGGTGTGGGGCGGTGTGGTGTGGGCGGTGTGCTCTGGGTGGTGTGGTATGTGCGGTGCCTTGCGTGCGGTGCGGTTGCTGGTGTGGTGGTGTGGTTGTGCGGTGTGGTGTGGAGTGGCTGTGCGGTGTGGTGTGTGCGGTGCCTTGCGCGCGGTGCGGTTGGCCGTGTGGATGGAGAGCGTCGCCCCCCGCTGCGTGAGGCAGCGCGAGTCCCTCGGTGAGCGCCGCGTAGCGACACGGCCACGGGCCGGGGCCACCACGTGCTGGGACACGTCCCGCCACGACAGCGTCTACAACATCAACATAATCAACAACAACATCAACACCAACACCATCAACACCATCATCATCAACATCAACACCATCAACACCATCAACACTATCACCACCATCACCAACATCATCACCAACAACATCAACATCAACAACATCACCATCATCACCATCAACATCATCATCAACACCATCATCATCACCACCAACATCAACACCATCATCATCACCACCAACATCAACACCATCATCAACACCATCAAAACCATCATCAACATCATCACCATCAATACCATCACCAACATCACCATCATCATCACCACGTGTTGACACTATTAACATCATCAATGCAAGCCATCTGGCTACCATGAGAGATTCGTTCATGAGGCTATTCACACATACAAACACAGAGACAATTTCAACCGAGAAGATGGATTCTGGCTTAGCGATCATTGGAAGGATTTGATCAACCATTTCGGGTCTTGTTTGTGTTCACGCTTACGGTGACTTTCAGACCCCATTCCATTCTCTTTCGCTCCCCTCCTCTTTTCCAAACATAGATGGACTCGTCCATCTGACCAACTGCACAAATCGCTGTCCATGGTGCTGACGTTATAAAAAGCCGTCACTTTTTTCAAATGTTCTTGCTGTGGATTTCACACCTGATGACGATTGCTTGTGTTGCAGTCGAAACGTCGTGAGAATTGTATTGTTTTATATTTTTATTATTTTACTATTTCCCTTCAATGTGTCTACACCATCAACATCGTCATCAAGCACTGGGACACAATCACCACTCGCAGCTCTCGTATCGCCGAGGCCCTCTCACGGAGGTGCTCACAGAGAGCTCCACTCACATGGGGTCCCCCACAGAAACTTCCTCACACGGAGCTCCTCACACCATTATCGCAATCATGTCCTCACACGGAGGTCCCCCTCGCGGAGGCCCACTCGCGGAGGCCCCTCGCGGAGGTCCCCCTCGCGGAGCTCCCCACGCACCTCGTTAGCCCCGAATCCGCTGTCGGCCGGCAGGAAGAGGGTGATGTTGTCGTCGCCGCCACCCAGCGCCTCCATGAGCTCCCGGCCGCTGTCGCTCGCATTGGCAAAAGCCAGCAGGGCCTGAGGCACGCCGGGGGGGGGGGGCATCACGTGACATGAGGGGGAGACACAGGGAGACGAGGACGTGGGGACAAATGTCAATACGAGGACACGGAGTCACATGGGACACGCGAATCCACAGAGACGAAGGAGTGTGCGGAACCAAAGGATACGGGACGTGAGAATAGATTGAGATCTCGGGACACGGGGACACGGAGACACACGGAGGCACGGGGACACGGAGAGGCAAGGGGTAACAGAGACACACGACGATACCGCAGCTGCACAGGGACACGTGGAAGCATGGATATCAGAGGAAGATACAGCATAGACACGGGGAGACTCGGCAAAACACGGGGAGACACGGCGGAGACACGCGGAGACACGCAAAGACACGCGGAGACACGGTGGAGATATGCGGAGACACGGCGGAGACACGGCAGAGACACGGCGGAGACACGGCAAAGACACGGGGAGACACGGGGACTCGAGGACGGGTCCCGGCTGGCTGGCTGGCTGACTGGCTGGCTGCTGGCTGCTGGCTGGCTACTGGCTACTGGCTGCTGGCTGCTGGCTGCTGGCTGCTGGCTGGCTGCTGGCTGGCTGCTGGCTGCTGGCTGCTGGCTGGCTGCTGGCTGGCTGCTGGCTGCTGGCTGCTGGCTGCTGGCTGGCTGGCTGCTGGCTGGCTGGCTGCTGGCTGCTGGCTGCTGGCTGCTGGCTGCTGACTGGCTAGCTGCTGGCTGGCTGCTGGCTGGCTGGCTGCTGGCTGCTGGCTGCTGACTGGCTGGCTGCTGGCTGCTGGCTGCTGGCTGGCTGCTGGCTGGCCGCTGGCTGCTGGCTGGCTGGCTGCTGGCTGGCTGCTGGCTACTGGCTGCTGGCTGCTGGCTGCTGGCTGCTGCTGGCTGCTGGCTGGCTGCTGGTGCTGCTGGCGCTGCGTACCGCGTAGAAGGTGGCGTGGCCGGGCAGGCCGGCCAGCACCTGCAGGACGTCGCCGTTGCAGGAGAAGCCGTCGCCCACGAAGCCGTCCGTGCACGCGCACCGCACCTCTGTGGAGCGCACAAAGGCAAAGGCCCCCGCGTAGCCTTCAATAGACCGCCGGGGAAAGTTCCGCGCGTGCGAATTTCAGGCGGCATTGCCGCTCCCGCCCGGGGCGACGGCCCGGGCCAAACTGCCGGCAGGCAACACTCGCCGCGGCTCCCTACGAGCACAGCGCCGGCTCACCACCCCCCATGGTGTGCGGGCGCTGCGCACGCACACATGCACGCATACGTACACACGCGCATACGCACACATGCACGCATACGTACACACGCGCACACATACACGCATACGTACACACGCGCACGCGCACANACGCGCATACGTACACACGCGTACGCGCACACACACACATACGTACACACGCGCATGCACACGCATTCACTCATGCGGCCACACACATACACGCACGCACACCCGCACTCCGGCACACTCACATACCCACACGCACGCGCACACACGCACACGCACGCATGCACGCGCGTACAACCGCACACTCAGGCACCCACAAACCCACACGCGCACACTCACATACCCACACACCCACACGCTCGCATACACGCACACGCACACAAAAAAGTCCCCCCGTGTAGCCTGAACAGACTGTAGGGGCAAGTGCTGTTAGCGAGCACCTATGAAGGCCGGAACGGTACACGAGGGGTGGGTGGCCAGCACCACGCCCAACCGCCTTTGTCTCCCCAGTGGCGATGTTTACACACCGCACCAGGTACTCATTTGAGGCCGAGTCGACCTAACGAAGGCCCGGGACTGGTTCAGATAATCGTCACTGGTGTTAGCCGTGAGCGGAATCGAACTCGGGTGGCCGGGTTCGTAGCGCAGCTCAGCGCTAAGCGCTCCACCACCGTTCCCCACACAACATCAACCGCCATTCCCCCACTAAGAGCTGAGTGGACTTGCCGATGACTGGTATCAGCGGTGTCAAGATCGGCCTCTGTGGAGGAGGCTCGTGAAGGACGCTACTGGGCAGTTGGAGGCAGTCGCCCTCCAACAACAATGGAGGGCGGAGAAGCGACGCTCACAACAACGAGCGGAGTGCCGGTGGCTAAAGCACAGCAAGTTGGTACAGTAGGGGCACAGGTGGTGCATAGCCAGTCGTCTCGGTCATCTCGGTCAGTCGACCCGTGGCACCTGCTGGGTCTGCCCCGTGACCTCCTGCCAGCGGGCGTTCGACACTTCACGTGATAGCCTCAAGGCGCACTTAGCCTGGCACAAGCGTCGTGGTGACGTCACCGCCACTTAGTGGCGAATGGCGGTTGTTGTTCCCCACACACACGCACACATGCACACACGCACGCACCTTTGACGCGGAAGCAGTAGACGTCCCAGAGTTCGCTCTGGTTGAGCCGCTCCCCGTAGTCCACGACGCCCACGACCCGAGGCCGCAGCGCTTGCTCGGGTAGATGGTGGGGTAGCCGGCCCGCCCGCCCGCCAGCCAGCCCACGGAGCACAGGTGCAGACCCACCTACGCGCAGACAAAGGTCCCCGCGCAGCCTTGACGGATTGCGGGTGCAAGTGCCGTTCGCGCCAACGGAACTTGCGAAGGCCGGCACGGTGCACGGGTTGGGGTGCGTGGCCGCAACCACCCCCGGCCGCCTTTGTCTCCCCGGTAGCTGTGTCACAACGTGCGTACCTGCTGTGTAGTAGACAGCCGCCTGTGTCCCTGTGTGTCTCAGCGTGCGTACCTGCTGTGTAGTAGACAGCCGCCTGTGTCCCCGTGTGTCTCAGCGTGCGTACCTGCTGTGCGGTAGACAGCTGCCTGTGTCCCCGTGTGTCTCAGCGTGCGTACCTGCTGTGTGGTAGACAGCCGCCTGTGTCCCCGTGTGTCTCAGCGTGCGTACCTGCTGTGCGGTAGACAGCTGCCTGTGTCCCCGTGTGTCTCAGCGTGTGTACCTGCTGTGTGGTAGACAGCCGCCTGTGTCCCCGTGTGTCTCAGCGTGCGTACCTGCTGTGTGGTAGACAGCTGCCTGTGTCCCCGTGTGTCTCAGTGTGCGTACCTGCTGTGCGGCAGACAGCTGCCTGTGTCCCCGTGTGTCTCAGTGTGCGTACCTGCTGTGTGGTAGACAGCCGCCTGTGTCCCCGTGTGTCTCAGCGTGCGTACCTGCTGTGTGGTAGACAGCCGCCTGTGTCCCCGTGTGTCTCAGCGTGCGTACCTGCTGTGTGGTAGACAGCCGCCTGTGTCCCCGTGTGTCTCAGCGTGCGTACCTGCTGTGCGGCAGACAGCTGCCTGCGTCCCCGTGTGTCTCAGCGTGAGTACCTGCTGTGTGGTAGACAGCTGCCTGTGTCCCCGTGTGTCTCAGCGTGCGTACCTGCTGTGTGGTAGACAGCTGCCTGTGTCCCCGTGTGTCTCAGCGTGCGTACCTGCTGTGTGGTAGACAGCTGCCTGTGTCCCCGTGTGTCTCAGCGTGCGTACCTGCTGTGTGGTAGACAGCCGCCTGTATCCCCGTGTGTCTCAGCGTGCGTACCTACTGTGTGGTAGACAGCTGCCTGTGTCCCCGTGTGTCTCAGCGTGCGTACCTGCTGTGTGGTAGACAGCCGCCTGTGTCCCCGTGTGTCTCAGCGTGCGTACCTGCTGTGTGGTAGACAGCTGCCTGTGTCCCCTTGTGTCTCAGCGTGCGTACCTGCTGTGCGGCAGACAGCTGCCTGTGTCCCGTGTGTCTCAGCGTGCGTACCTGCTGTGTGGTAGACAGCCGCCTGTGTCCCCGTATGTCTCGCGTGCGTACCTGCTGTGTGGTAGACAGCCGCCTGTGTCCCCGTGTGTCACCGCGTGCGTACCTGCTGTGTGGTAGACAGCCGCCTGTGTCCCCGTGTGTCTCAGCGTGCGTACCTGCTGTGTGGTAGACAGCCGCCTGTGTCCCCGTGTGTCACCGCGTGCGTACCTGCTGTGTGGTAGACAGCCGCCTGTGTCCCCGTATGTCTCAGCGTGCGTACCTGCTGTGTGGTAGACAGCCGCCTGTGTCCCCGTGTGTCTCAGCGTGCGTACCTGCTGTGTGGTAGACAGCCGCCTGTGTCCCCGTGTGTCTCAGCGTGCGTACCTGCTGTGCAGCAGACAGCGGGCTGTGTCCCCGTGTGTCTCAGCGTGCGTACCTGCTGTGTGGTAGACAGCCGCCTGTGTCCCCGTGTGTCACCGCGTGCGTACCTGCTGTGCGGTAGACAGCCGCCTGTGTCCCCGTGTGTCACCGCGTGCGTACCTGCTGTGTGGTAGACAGCCGCCTGTGTCCCGTGTGTCTCAGCGTGCGTACCTGCTGTGCGGTAGACAGCTGCCTGTGTCCCCGTGTGTCACCGCGTGCGTACCTGCTGTGTGGTAGACAGCCGCCTGTGTCCCCGTGTGTCACCGCGTGCGTACCTGCTGTGTGGCAGACAGCCGCCTGTGTCCCCGTGTGTCTCGGCGTGCGTACCTGCTGTGTGGTAGACAGCCGCCTGTGTCCCGTGTGTCTCAGCGTGCGTACCTGCTGTGCGGCAGACAGCCGCCTGTGTCCCCGTGTGTCTCAGCGTGCGTACCTGCTGTGTGGTAGACAGCCGCCTGTGTCCCCGTGTGTCTCAGCGTGCGTACCTGCTGTGTGGCAGACAGCCGCCTGTGTCCCCGTGTGTCTCAGCGTGCGTACCTGCTGTGCGGCAGACAGCCGCCTGTGTCCCCGTGTGTCTCAGCGTGCGTACCTGCTGTGCGGCAGACAGCTGGCTGAAGGTGGCGATGGTCGCCCCCTGTGATGCGCACGCCTCCTCCGCTTGCGTGCGGTTCAGAAGGTACTGCCCCTTGGCGGAGCGCACGTGGGACACACCGGCCACGCCCTCTACGGGGGGGGAAGGGCAGCAGGGGGCAGCCAGGGGGCAGGTCGCATCTCGCCGTCAGTGCACTTGCTATTCAGGTGACCACTAAGGCAGGCGCCGTGTCTCGCAGACGATACTCGCGAGGCGGTACAATACGATGAGACACAACGCCCTCTCACTACTGAGCAACCGGCGGTGTCACCGCTCGAACCGCGGTGAGCAGCAGCACGGGCGGTGACGCCACGGCCCTGCTGCTCCCGGGACGACGTCCTCACGGGCCACCGGTACGCGCAATATTCACCGGGGCGGCCGCTAGTTCCGCACCGCCAATCTCCAGCCGGCGTGCTCACTCTAGAGCGGGGCCCGGAGTCCTCCTCCTCCTCCCTCCTCCGCGTGGAAACCGCACACCCGCTCACCCACATGCTCACCTGCTCACCCACATGCTCACCCGCTCACCCACATGCTCACCCGCCTACCCACATGCTCACCCACACACCCGCTCACCCACATGCTCACCCGCTCACCCACATGCTCACCCGCTCACCCACATGCTCACCCGCCTACCCACATGCTCACCCGCACACCCGCTCACCCACATGCTCACCCGCTCACCCGCCCACCCGCTCACCCGCCCACCCGCTCACCCGCTCACCCGCCACCCGCTCACCCGCTCACCCACATGCTCACCCGCCCACCCACATGCTCACCCGCTCACCCGCCCACCCGCTCACCCGCCCACCCGCTCACCCGCGCACCCACATGCTCACCCGCCCACCCACATGCTCACCCGCCTACCCACATGCTCACCCGCTCACCCGCTCATCCACCCGCCCACCCACATGCTCACCTGCCCACCCACATGCTCACCCGCTCACCCGCCACCCACATGCTCACCCGCTCACCCGCCCACCCGCTCACCCGCCCACCCGCTCACCGCTCACCCGCCCACCCACATGCTCACCCGCTCACCCGCCCACCCGCTCACCCGCCCACCGCCCACCCGCTCACCCGCCCACCCACATGCTCACCCGCCTACCCACATGCTCACCCGCTCACCCGCTCATCCACCCGCCACCCACATGCTCACCTGCCCACCCACATGCTCACCCGCCCACCCACATGCTCACCCGCTCACCCGCCCACCCGCTCACCCGCCCACCCGCTCACCCGCTCACCGCCCACCCGCTCACCCGCCCACCCACATGCTCACCCGCTCACCGCCCACCCGCTCACCCGCCCACCCGCTCACCCGCCAACCCGCCACCCGCTCACCCGCCAACCCGCTCANCCGCCCACCCGCTCACCGCTCACCCGCCCACCGCTCACCCGCCCACCCGCTCACCGCCCACCCGCTCACCCGCTCACCCGCCCACCCGCTCACCCGCTCACCCGCTCACCCACATGCTCACCCGCTCACCCGCCCACCCGCTGACCCGCACACTCACCCGCGTGGTGGAGGTCGGTGCAGGTGGCGTCGGGGTGGCACCGTCCGTTGTCCACCAGGCAGCGGTCGATTGGCGGCGCCGCCACGGGCAGGCACTGCTCCCCGTTGCCCACGAAGCCGGCGCCGCACGTGCACCGCCGCTTGTTCTGCGACCCCACCCCCACCCCCACCACCACCCCCGGGCACACAAAGGCAAAGGATCCCCCGCGTGACCTTTAACGGCGGGGCCATTGAGGCAAGTGCACGGTTGGCTAACGTATGGTGCGAAAGAAGCTCAACGTACCCGGAGAAAACTAAAACCAAAACCCGTGCACACGAGGTGTCAACGGGGCTCACATCTGGGTGCAAGCTAGCGTCTGGGTGCAAGCTAGCGTCTGGGTGCAAGCTAGTGTCTGGGTGCAAGCTAGCGTCTGAGTGCAAGCTAGCGTCTGGGTGCAAGCTAGCGTCTGGGTGCAAGCTAGCGTCTGGGTGCAAGCTAGCGTCTGGGTGCAAGCTAGTGTCTGGGTGCAAGCTAGTGTCTGGGTGCAAGCTAGCGTCTGAGTGCAAGCTAGCGTCTGGGTGCAAGCTAGCGTCTGGGTGCAAGCTAGCGTCTGGGTGCAAGCTAGCGTCTGGGTGCAACAAGCCAGCGTCTGGGTGCAAGCTAGTGTCTGGGTGCAAGCTAGCATCTGGGTGCAACAAGCCAGCGTCTGGGTGCAAGCTAGCGTCTAGGTGCAAGCTAGTGTCTGGGTGCAAGCTAGCGTCTGGGCGCGTGCCCACGTCTCACCGGTCCCGTCATGGTGCACGCCGCGTTCTCGCTGCACCCTCCGTTGTTTTCGTTGGCGCAGCGGTCCTGCCAGCGGCACACGCGCCGTCGCCCTCGTAGCCGGTGCGGCAGCGGCACTCCACCTTCGTACCCTTCTGGTAGCAGCCGGCCCACTTGTGGCAGCCGCCGTTGGCCTGCTTGCACAGGCTCACCACTGGCTCGCGCCCACGGGGAGACGGGGTGAGGGTGAAACCGTCATCGCTCGTCTCGTTCGTGTCGCTCGTCCTGTTAGTCCCGTCCTGTTAGTATCAACCGTCCTGCTAGTACCGTCTTGTGTGTACCATCCTGTTAGTACCGTCTTGTTTGTACCATCCTGTTAGTACCATCCTGTTAGNTCCCGTCCTGTTAGTACCGTCTTGTGTGTACCATCCTGTTAGTTGTGTCCTGTTACTACCGTCCTGTTAGTACCGTCTTGTTTGTACCATCCTGTTAGTACCGTCCTGTTAGTTCCCGTCCTGTTAGTATCAACCATCCTGTTAGTACCGTCTTGTGTGTACCATCTTGTTAGTACCGTCGTGTTAGTCCCGTCCTGTTAGTATCAACCATCCTGTTAATACCGTCTTGTGTGTACCATCCTGTTAGTACCGTCCTGTTAGTTCCGCCCTGTTCGTACCGTCGGTCCTGTTAGTTCCCGTCCTGTTAGTATCAACCATCCTGTTAGTACCATCTTGTGTGTACCATCCTGTTAGTCGTGTCCTGTTACTACCGTGCTGTTAGTACCGTCTTGTTTGTATCATCCTGTTAGTTCCCGTCCCGTTAGTATCAACCGTCCTGTTAGTACCATCTTGTTTGTACCATCCTGTTAGTCGTTAGTACTGTCCTATTAGTATCGTCCGTCCTATTAGTCCGTCCGTCCATCCCGTTAGTCACGTCCTGTTCGTACTGCCCATGCTGTTAGTATCGTCTGTCATGTTACTACCGTCCTGTGAGTACCATCTGTCCTGTTAGTACCGTCCTGTTAGTACCATCCATGCGTCCGTCTCCCCGAAGGCAGCAGCGGAACTCACGCTTGCAGGAGACTCCGTCGCCCTCGTACACCGGCTTGCAGATGCACGTGCTGTTGTCCCGGCAAATTGCGTTCTTGTGGCACGCGGGGACGCACACCGGCTTCCGGGCTGCGTGCGCACGTGGACGGGGAGGTCAGGATGGGGAGGTCAGAGGTCAGAGGTGAGCGAACCACATTCACCGGAACGAGCGAGGATCCGGCTGAGATCTGCCGGTGGTCACGGCTGTCACGGAAAATCACTTGAGTCGTGTCCGTGCGGCCGCTGTGCCCGGGTCTGTATGCCTGTGTGTCCGTGTGTCGTTGGTGTGTCTGTGTAGTCGGTGTGTCTGTGTGTTATCGGTGTGTCTGTGTGTCGTCGGTGTGTCTGTGTGTCTTTGTGTCGGTGTGTCATCAGTGTGTCTGTGTGCAGTCGGTGTGTCTGTGGGTCCGCGTGTCGTTGATGTGTCTGTGTGTCCGCGTGTCATCAGTGTGTCTGTGTGTAGTCGGTGTGTCTGTGTGTAGTCGGTGTGTCTGTGTGTCTGTGTGTCGTTGGTGTGTCTGTGTCCGCATGTCGTCTGTGTGTCGGTGTGTGTGTAGTCGGTGTGTCTGTGTGTCTGTGTGTGTCTGTGTGTCGTTGGGTGTCTGTGTGTCTGTGTGTCTGTGTGTGTCTGTGTGTCGTTGGTGTGTCTGTGTGTCTGTGTCTCTGTGTGTGTCTGTGTGTCGTTGGTGTGTCTGTGTCCGCATGTAATCTGTGTGTCTGTGTCTTGTGTAGTCGGTGTGTCTGCGTGTCGGTGTGTCAGTGTGTGTCGGTGTGTGTGTAGTCTGTGTGTCTGTGTGTCCGCATGTCGTCGGTATGTCTGCGTGTCATGGGCGGTTCTCACCGAGCTTGGTGTCGCATCGCTTGCCGGTCCACCCCTCGGCACAGAAGCACGACCCGCTACCCGCCACACCCTCGTCACACGTGCCCGTGGCACTGCACATGCACGCTGAGACACGGCACACACCCCGTGACACACCGTGACACACCGTGACACACCATGACACCCCGTGACACACCGTGACACCCGGTGACACACCGTGACACACCGCCACGAACCTACCTGTGAGTGACACGGCGAGTGAGTGACACCGCAAGTAAGTGAGCGACGTGGAAAGTGAACGAGGAACACGGTGAGTGAGCGACTTAGTGAGTGAGTGACACAGCGAGTGAGTGACACGGCGAGTGAGTGACCTGGTGAGTGAGTGATACAGCGAGTGAGCGACACGGCGAGTGAGTGACCTGGTGAGTGAGTGACACGGCGAGCGAGTGACAAGGCGAGCGAGCGACACGGTGAGTGAGCAACACGGCGAGCGAGCGACACGGTGAGTGAGTGACACGGCGAGTGAGTGACAAGGCGAGTGAGCGACACGGCGAGTGAGTGACACGGCGAGCGAGCGACACGGCGAGTGAGTGACCTGGTGAGTGAGTGACTTGGTGAGTGACCTGGTGAGTGAATGACACGGCGAGTGAGCGACACGGCGAGTGAGCGACACAGCGAGTGAGTGACCTGGTGAGTGAGTGACGCGGCGAGTGAGCGACACGGCGAGTGAGCGACACGGTGAGTGAGCCACACGGCGAGTGAGCGACACGGCGAGTGAGCGACTTAGTGAGTGAGTGACCTGGTGAGTGAGTGACACGGCGAGCGAGTGACAAGGCGAGCGAGCGACACGGCGGTTGAGCGACACGGAGAGTGAGCGACACGGCGAGTGAGCGACACGGCGAGTGAGCGACACGGCGAGTGAGTGACACGGCGAGTGAGCGACAAGGCGAGCGAGCGCCACGTACGTTTGCAGGAGGGCCCGTATCTCCCGGGCGTGCACTCCTCGCACGCGGTGCCGTTGAAGGCGGCCTGGCAGCGGCACGTGCCGCTCCCCGCCGAGCCGTCCTCGCACACGCCACGGCGGCCGCACGGCCTCGCCGCTCCACCGGGGCACGCTGAAGCGCACGCACACAGCCAAAGGTCCCCCGCGTAGCCTTTAGCGGACAGTCGGGGCAAGTGCGATTGGCGAACTTTGTCTCCCTGGGATAGCCGGTGTTGGCCGTGAGCGGGAATCGAACTCGGGTAGCGCAGCCTCCTAGCCGCTGTGCCACCACTCCCCACACAACAACCGCCGCCTTACGCCACCAAGTAGCGGCGACGTCACCCGTGCCAGGCTAGGTGCACCTTGAGACAAGCACGTGAGGTGTCAAAGGCTCTCACTGCTGCCAGGGGGGTCACGGGACAGCCCCCAGCTGCTGTGGGTTGACTGCTGGACACGGCTGGCCGATGTACGGCCGATGCCAACTCCCCACATTGCCCACGCACACAAAGACAAAGATCCCCCGTGTAGCCTTGCTGTTAGCGAGCACCTATACAGGCCGGCGAGGCACGCGAAGGGGTGGGTGGCCAGCACCACACCGGGTATTCTGTGTCTCCCAGTGGCGATGTTTTACACTCCCTACCAGACACTCATTCAAGGCTGAGTCGAACCTTCGGGGAGGCCCGGGACCGGTTCGGATATTCGCGACTGTGAACGGGAATTGAACTCGGGTCGCCGCTCGGCACACTAACCGCTACACTGCCACTCCCCGTGCCCACGCACGTACGCACACACGCACGCACACACGCGCACACGCGCACACACACGCACACACACCCACACGTGCACACACACACGCGCACACACGCACACACACGCGCACACACACACACACGCACACACGCACACATACGCGCACACACATACACGCGCACACACACGCACACACACACACGTGCACACACGCACACAGACACACGCACACAGGCACGCACACACACACACGCGCACACACACACACGCACACACACACGCGCACACACACACACATGCTCACACACACACGCTCACACATACACGCGCGCACGATCACACACACACACGCTCGCACACACGCGCACACACACACACGTGCGCTCGCGTGCCACTCACGCCGGCAGTCCCGGCCGTAGAAGCCGGCGCAGCACTGCTGGTGCCACACGGAGAGGGCGCAGTCGCGGCGGCAGCCGTCTCGCAGCGCGCCAAACAGCGAGCTGTAGGAGCAGCGCACAATCTTGTCCTGGGGCACGGGGGGGGGGGGCAAGGGGTGGGGAGGACGAGGGTGGGGGGGACAACATTGGGCCCCATTCTCCTCTGATGTCTCCATAGGCTGTAGTTGTACTGTGCGCACACGCACACGCATTCACACTCACACGCTTTCACTCACACACTCACACACACACGTNACACGCTCACACTCACACACTCACATGCTTACACTCACACTCACACGCACACACGCTCACACATCCACACTCACGCGTTCGCACTCACACGCTCACACTCACACACTCACTCACACACGCTCACACTCACACATTCACACTCACGCGCTCACACTCACACGCTCACACTCACACGCTCACACTCATACACGCACACGCTCACACGCTTACACTCACACGCTTACACATTCACACTCACACGCTCACACTCACACACTCACACGCTCACACTCACACGCTCACACGCTCACACTCACATGCTCACACACTCACACACTCACACGCTCACACACTCACACACTCACACGAAGATCCCTCGTGTAGCCTTAAGAGACAATTGGGGCAAGTGCTGTAAGCGAGTAGCACCGATGAAGGCCGGCACGGCACACGACCGGGTGGGTGGCCAGCCACCACGCCCGGCCGCCTTTGTCTCTCGAGTGGCGATGTTTACTATACACAGCACCAGGTACTCATTTGAGGCTGAGTCGACCTAGGGGTGGCCCATGACCGGTTCAGATAATCGTCACTGGTGGTGGCTGTGAGCAGGAATCGGACTCGGGCCGCCGGGTTCATAGAGCAGCGCGCTAACCGCTGCACCACCGCTCCCCACACAGACACACACACAGACACACACAGACACACAGNCACACACACACACNGACACAGACACACAGACACACACAGACACACACACACACAGACACACTGACACACACACACAGACACACACAAACAAACGCACACAGACACACACACAGCCACGCACACACACACACACAGACACACACGCTCACTCCCACTCACTCCCACCGACCTTCGACTTGGTTGACCCTGGACATGGCGGCAATCGAGCGCAGTTCCCACAGTCTCCCTGGAGCATCCATGGTCCCGGCACGGGAACGTGGGAAAGGTGGGTGGGGGTGGGTGGGTGGGTGGAAGGTAGAGGACGGACGGGTGACCGATGTACCAGTCAGCTCAATCGCAGGGTCACAGCCCCCACACTGCCCACCCACCCACCCGCCTACCCACCCAGTCATCCACTACCCATCCATTCACCGCCTACCCACCACTCACCCACCTGCCCACCCACCCAGTCATCCACTACTCCACCCACTCACCTGCTGAGCCACCCACCCACTCGCCCACTCGCCGACCCACTCACCTATCTAGTCAAGACAAAGATCCCCCGTATAGCCTCAACATACTTTTGTGGCAAGTGCTACCAGCACCACGCCCGGCCGCTTTTGTCTCCCTAATGGCGATGTTTACGCATCGTACCAGGTACTCATTTGAGGCTGAGTAAACCTAGGGGAGGCCCAGGACCGGTTCAGATATTCATCATTGGTGTTGGTGGCCATGAGCGTCCAGGTTCGTAGCGCAGCGCACTAACCACTGCACCACCACTCCCCGTCTATATAGCCACCCACCCAATCACCTCCATATCCACCCACCAGCTCACCTGCCCACCTGCCCACCCGCCCGACCACACGCTCACCCACCCACTCACCAACCCGCTCACCAACTCGCTCACCCGCCCGCTCACCCACACGCTAACCCACTCACCCGCTCACCCACCCACCCGCTCACCCACATGCTCATCCACCCACCCACCCGCTCACCCACCCACCCATCCACCCGCTCACCTGCCCGCTCACCTGCCCCACCCACCCGCTCACCCACACGCTCACCCACCACCCGCTCACCCACCCGTTAACCCACCCACCCACTCACCCACCCACCCACCCACCTCCGCTCACCAACCCGCTCACCAACCCGCTCACCAACCTGCTCACCTGCCCCACTCGCCCGCCCACCCGCGTGACCACCCACCGGCGCAGGTGCCCCCCCCCCCTGCCGCCCCTCCACGCGCCGCGCGGCGCCCACCTTGATGTCGATAGTGGTGAAGACGTCGCAGCGTCCCCCGACACTGGGCGGCTGCAGCAGTGCGTCGAGGCCGTACAGCAGCCCCCCGTCAAACTCGAGCGCACGCTGCACGATGCGGGCGCTCCCCTCGTTCACGAAGAGCTCGCCCTGCGCGCACGCGCAGACAAAGATCCCCCGTGTAGCCCACGCGCGGCCGTGGGGCAAGTGCCGGTGGCCGCGAGTGTGAGTGGGCGGGCGAGTTGAGTGGGCGAGTAAGCGAGTGAGCGAGCTGAAAAGTGTTCGCTTAAAATAACCTGTGCTGGTGGTGGTGGTGGTGCTGCTGGTGTGCTGGTGGTGCTGCTGGGGGTGCTGGTGCTGGTGGTGGTGGTGCTGGTGGTGCTGCTGGTGGTGTGTGCTGGTGGTGCTGGTGGGCTGCTGGTGGTGCTGGTGGTGGTGGTGGTGCTGGTGGTGCTGCTGGTGGTGGTGCTGCTGGTGGTGCTGGTGGTGCTGCTGGGGTGCTGGTGGTGCTGGTGGTGCTGTGGTGGTGCTGGTGGTGCTGGTGGTGCTGCTGGTGGTGCTGTGCTGCTGGTGGTGGTGGTGGTGCTGCTGGTGGTGGTGGTGGTGCTGGTGGTGGTGGTGGTTGTGCTGGTGGTGGCGGTGCTGGTGGTNGTGGCGGTGCTGGTGGTGTTATAATCATCATCTCAACTTGTCCCACGCTGCTCACAGAGAGCGACGACTATTTCAACGAGACTATCTCGACTATTTTTTTATTTTACTGGGTAAGGCCCACTGAGCTCTTGTTCAGAAAGAGACCCGGCCAAAAATGAGAGCCGAACGAAGTGGCTTATCATCAAGTGGGAATTTATAGCAGCCAAATATTCCTAAACGCGCGACGTTGATTTTGAATGTGGAGGGAAAAACCGGCGGACCTGGAAAAAATCCACGTGACCATGGGAGAGAGACACGCAAACTCCAAATATACAGCAGCAGGCGTCACGATCGGGATCGAATCCACAATATCCTGTATACCAGGCGAGGTAGTTAACATGTCCACGCCATCGTGGTGATGATAAGAGAGAGAGACACGCAAACTCCAAATATACAGCAGCAGGCATCAAGATCGGGATCGAATCCACGATCTCCTGTATACCAGGCGAGGTAGTTAACATCTCCTAGCCATCGTGGTGATGATAGAGAGAGACACACAAACTCCAAATATACAGCAGGCGTCAGGATCGGGATCGAACCCACGACCTCCTGTATAGAAGGTGAGGCTGTTAACATCTCGCCTGGCTGCGCTACGAACCCAGTCACCCGAGTTCAATTCCCGTTCACGGCCACCACCATCATCGGTGCCAGGAGAAGAACCAAAGATGAGCAGCAGCAGCAGCCACGTGGTGGCGAGGAGCCGGCGCGAAATTCCCCATCACCACAAAGCTCTGCGGCCCTCTACATATGAAGGTGTTGTCGGCCAATTAGTGAGTGGTTATACACGTGAGAGGAAGCACCCGGAGCACCCGGAGAAAACCAACGCGTGCGAAGGGGGCAACGCTCGATCCCATACGGGTGGAGCAGGTGGGGTCCACAGATTGCTGTACTGCCGTCTCCTGGCAGAGTCAGGGGTAGGGCTCTTCCTCGACGCCCACACACGGGGAAAGCGAGTTTCGCAACACCATCCGTGCGTGGTCCACCAACCCTCGCTGCTGCCTTCACAGCGCTGGATCACTACAGGCGGCCACCACGTGCTGTGTAGCCACCACCAGTACCACCGCCACCACCACCGCCATCAACAACAACAACACAACAACCCTTCTTCTTGGTTCTTTCGGTAAAGTCACGTAGAATGGAAATAATAAAATAATAAAAATGAAACATAATAAAATAATCCTCTTCATATGCAAATTATTTTGTCAAGGCGCTCTTCCTCCTCCCTCCCAGCTTAAATAGACGCTCCAAGCCTGGGGTGTGTCATTCAGACTCTGTCTTCTCAACAGACCTGCTCTCCACCTGAGGACGGCTGCTTGCATTGTGGCCGAAACATCGTGAGAATTATTATATTATGTTTTATTTTTATTATTTTATTATTTCCATTCTACGTGACTTTACCGAAAGAACCAAGATGATGAATCCCTGCAGTCACGAAAGCTCTAAATCAAAACACAACAACCGCCAATCGCCACTAAGTGGCGGTGACGTCACCACAGCACTATGTGCATGTTGAGGCCACATGAAGTGTCAAACAGTCCGCTGGTAGGTCATGGGGCAGACCCAGCAGGTGCCACGGGTCGACTGACTGAGATGAGTGGCCGATGCACCACCTGTGCCCCCTACTGTGCCAACTTGCTGTGCTTTAGCCATCCGGCGCTCCGCAAGTTGTTGTGAGCGTCGCTCCTCCACCCTCCGTTGTTGTTGGAGGCCGATCTTGACACCGCTGGTACCAGTCATCGGCAAGTCCACTCAGCACCACATCATCTAGTACCACATCACTCCATCTCTTCTCTAGCCCGTGCTGCGCCCGTTTAGCCCCCTATCCGGCCGAATAAAAGCTGTTAAATAATGTGTGAGCACCAGAGGAGATCCCTGTCACACCCCAAGGTGAACAGGGAATGGCTCCGAATCCCGGCCACGTAGCTTTACCCGAGCCTGCCACCATCATGAAGGTCATTAATGATCGTGAGCAGAGGGTCAGGGACTCCGAAAGCACAAAGAACAACCCAGAGCCCGGGCCTACTTAATGGTATCATAGTCCTTGACCAGGTCAATAAAGCCATCACCACCTCTACTATAACCACCACCATCACCACCACCACACCGTCACCACAACCACTATCACTGCCACCACAACCACCACCACGACCACCGCCACCACCACCACCACCACCNACCACCACCGCCACANCCACCACCAACACCGCCACAACCACCGTCGCCACCACCGACCGCTGCTGGTGCCGCCGCTCTGCGAGTCGGCGTCCGTGCGATGTGGGTAGCCGCGCCGGTGACCGGCGAGGGTTCGGCGCTGGCGGCCCTCTCACCGTGGCGTTGGACGTGGAGCAGGAGAAGGAGATCTCGGAGCCTTGCATGGTCAAGAGCGGCCCCACCGTCGGCATGTCGGATGCCAGCACCTGCTCGCGCCAGCCAGGAGGGCGGGGGAGGGGCGGGGAGAGGGGTGGGGGGGGAAGAATATGAACTCCAGGGACCNGGGCACGAGCGCCAGTGAGAAGGGTGGCGGCCTCGGGACCACGGGAACGACTCCGGCGCTGGAGATGAAGTAACGGCGATGAAGCAGGGAGATCGGCGCGAGGATGGAGCGCACCACGGGGACGTACGTGTGTGTGTGTGTGTTGAACTTCTTTTGCGCCGTACGTAGCCAACCGTGTAATCGGAGGTGCGTGGGGGGGGGGGGGGCGGAAGGACAGCAAACTAAGCACAAAGAAAATTAGTTTTAAATCTCGAGGGTTTAAAAGCGGCTCCCTAATATCGCAAGGAAGAGAGCGTTCCAGACGGCCGCAGCAGCGCATCTGAAAGCGCCGAGCGATGCGGCGACCGCCGTCTTTGTTCGACGGCCAGCAGCCAAAAGCCGCCGCTGCTGCTGCTGCTGCTGCTGCTGCTGCTGCTACTGCTGCTGCTGTTGCTGCTGCTGCTGCCGCTGCTGCTGCCGCTACTGCTGCTGCTGCCGCTGCTGCTGCTGCTACTGCTGCTGCTGCTGCTGTTGCTGCTGCTGCCGCTGCTACTGCTGCTGCTGCTGCTGCCGCTCCTGCTGCCGCCGCTGCTGCTGCTGCTGCTGCTGCCGCTGCTGCTGCGAGGACGACCGGAGGTCGCGCGGTGACGGTCTCTAGCTCCTGGACGAGATCGAATCGTCGAAGCCCCGAGAGTGAATGGGCGGCGGCCCGGAGCGATCGCAGTGGGGACGCAGGCCGCAGGCCGGGACACAGCGCAGGCACGCGGGGGGAAACCGTGGGTCAGCGGAGAGCGTGGTGGGTGAGAAGAGAGGTAATGGTGGTGTGGCGGTGATAAGGGTGGCAGTTGCAGTGGTCGCAATGATGATGACACTAACACCGATGATGATGATGAAGCTCTCGACGATAAATAATGATGCTAATAAAGACGACGATGACCATAACACCATTCACGATGAGGATGATGAGCATGGCGATGGCGACGATGTTGTTTCCGTTGCCGTTTACAATGACGCCGTTTGCAACGACGCCGTTTGCGTGGAAGTCCACATCGACTACGACGACGCCGGTCGCTACGACGGCGCGCGTCGCCCATCGTCGCGTCGGCCACCACCCCCCGGCCCCTTTANCCCCCTGCCCACACCCCCGCCCCCCCCCGCCCGCCGCACCTTGGCGTCGCGGACCATGTGGAACTTGAGGTGCTCGGCGAGCCGGTCGCGCTGCGCCGGCGCGTACAGGAAGTCGCGCCGCGCGGGCGGCAGTGCGCGCAGCGCCGCGTCCGTGGGCCACAGCATGGTGTAGGGGCGGTGCAGCGGCTCGGCCACCAGCGCCAGCAGCCCACACTTCTGTACGGGGGGGGGGGGGGCGGGGGGGGAGATGATGATGGGTGTAGGACACAGCGGATATGGGGGAGATGATGGGGGGGGAGATGATGGGGGGGGATGGGGGATGGTGATGTTTGTCATTGTGGCCGTGATGGTGGTGGTGAGCGTGTGATTGTGATTGGTGGTGAGCGTGATGGTGGTGGTGGTGAGTGTGATGATGGTGGTGGTGAGCGTGATGGTGGTGGTTGACGTGTATTTGTGGTGGTGGTGGTGAGCGTGTGATTGTGATGGTGGTGAGCGTGATGGTGGTGGTAGACATGTAGTTGTGGTGGTGGTGGTGGTGAGTGTGATGGTGGTGGTGGTGAGCGTGATGGTGGTGGCAGACATGTAGTTGTGGTGGTTGTGGTGGGCATGTGGCCATGATGGTTGTGTAAGCCCTCACCGCGAGCAGACTCACAAACTCTGAATATCCATGATCTTCTGCCACAGCAGTAATGTTTTTCTGTAGCCACACACGCACACACACACACGCACGCGCACGCGCACGCGCGCGCACACGCGCACGTATTAATCTACGTGACTTTACCGAAAGACCCAAAGAAAAAAGAAAGAATATAGCAAACCTACAACGTATCGGGTGCGTTTCAGATTCTCGGACAAGTTAGATTTTAAAAATAATCATCTGCAGACCGGGCATCTTTATCGCCAGTGGTTCCTGGTGACCCGTGTGACCCCGTGTGACCCCTTGTGACCCCGTGTGACCCCATGTGACCCCCGTGTGACCCTAGGTGGCCCCGGGTGACCAGATGTGACCCAGGTGACCCCAGGTCGTGTCACGGTACAACCAGACCGATAGAAATCATCTGGAAAGTCGGAAACGATCTCAAACGATCGGAAATCCGAAACTCATTCCCCCCCTGAACGTGCAACCGATTTTCGTCGTGAAATCGCCCGGGGGAATTCATCCATAAATTTCTGCGTTGAAATCAGAAGTAAAATTTGGCTTGAAATCGGCAAACGAAATCTCCGATGGCCGGCGCCGCTCTCACCAGCACGGAGGAGAGTCCGCTGGTCGTGCGCTCGAAGGCCTGCATGCGCTTGGGCACCAGCAGCCGATCGAGCATGTGCAAGACGCCGTTGGACGCCACGTAGTCGCTGGCCGTGATGTGCGCCACGCCGCCCACCAGCAGCGACGCTGCGTCGCCGCCAACCTGCGCCACGCCGCGTCACACCCCACGTCACACCCCACCCGTCACACCCCACGTCACACCCCACGTCACACCCCATGTGACACCCACCCATCACACCCACGTCACACCCCACCCGTCACACCCCACGTCACACCCCACCCGTCACACCCCACGAGTCACACCCCCGTCACACCCCACGTCACACCCCACATCACACCCCACATCACACCCCACCGTCACACTCCACGTCACACCCCACCCGTCACACCCACATCACACCCACCGCGTCACACCCCACGTCACACGCCACGTCACACCCACGTCACACCCCCGTCACACCCCGTCACACCCACGTGTCACACCCCACGCGTCACACCCCACGTTACACCCCACGTGTCTCACCCCACATCACACCCCACCCGTCACACCCCACGTGTCTCACCCCACATCACACCCCACCCATCACACCCCCCATCACACCCGCGTCATACCCCCCCGTCACCCCCGCCTGCCTGCCGCTACCCCCCCCCCACGCTGCCCCACCTGTGGCGAGCGGGCGAGGGTCAGGGCCTCCCCGTGCAGTGACACGAGCGCTGGCAGGGCGAGCAGGTCGGCCATCATGAGTTGGTTGCACGCGACCACGTGGTGCCACAGCAGCTGCGACAGCTGCCCCCGCGACACCACCTCCTCCAGCAGCTGCCCCACAAACACAAAGGTCCCCCGGATAGTCTTCGCGGGCGATTGGGGCCAAGTGCTGTTAGCGAGCGGCGCCTATTACGGAAGGCCGGCACGCCGCACGAGCGGGTGGGTGGGCAGCATCGCGCCCGGCCGCCTTTGTCTCCCCAGTGGCGTGGTCACCGTGGTGGTGTGGTAAGCGTGGTGGTGGTTTGGTGAGCGTGGTGGTGTAGTGAGTGTGGTGGCGTTAAGAGAACAGCGGTTTGGTAAGGGTTGCAGTGTTCTGAGAGTGGTGGTGTGGTGAGCGTTGGTGTGGTGAGCGTGATGGTGTGGTGAGCGTAGTGGTGTGATGAGGGTGGTGGTGTGATGCGTGTGGTGGTGTGATGAGGTGGTGGTGTGATGGTGTGGTAGTGTAGTCAGCGTGGTGGTGTGGTGAGTGTGGTGGTGAGCGTGGTGGTGAGCGTGGTGGTGGTGAGTGTGGTGAGTGTGGTGGTGAGCGTGGTGGTGATGGTGGTGGTGAGTGGTGGTGGTGATGGTGGTGAGCGTGGTGGTAGTGGTGGTGGTGGTGGGGTGGTGGTGAGGGTGGTGTGAGTGTGGTGGTGGTGGTGGTGAGGGTGGTGGGAGCTGGTGGGTGGTGAGCGTGGTGGTGGTGAGCGTGGTGGTGGTGAGCGTGGTGGTGAGTGATAGTGGTGAGCATGGTGGTGAGCGTGGTGGTGAGCGTGGTGGTGGTGAGCGTGGTGGTGGTGAGCGTGGTGGTGAGCGTGGTGGTGAGCGTGGTGGTGAGGGTGAGCGTGGTGGTGGTGAGCGTGGTGGTGAGCGTGGTGGTGGTGAGCGTGGTGGTGTGGTGAGCGTGGTGGTGAGCGTGGTGGTGAGTGGGTGAGCGTAGTGGTGGTGAGGNTGAGGGGTGGTGAGTGTCGTGGTGGTGGTGAGCGTGGTGGTGAGTGTGGTGGTGGTGAGCGTGGTGGTGTGGTGAGTGTGGTGGTGGTGAGGAGACCTTCTTGTCCCTCTTGAAGGCCGCGTTTGTCGGCACGAAGACGGTGAAAGGGCCCGGCCCAGCCAGCTCCGCCATCTTGTTCCTCTGGACACACGGGATGGGCGAGACCCCATCACCATCATCAACATCATCAACATCAACATCATCAACATCATCATCAACATAATCAACATCACCAGCATCATCATCACCACCACCATCATCAACATCATCATCAACATAATCAACATCACCAGCATCATCAACATCATCACCAACATCATCAACATCATCACCATCATCACCCCCACCATCATCATTAACATCACCAGCATCATCAACATCATCAACTTTCACATCAACATCATCAACACACACACACCCACGTTCCTATGCCACTGAGCTCCTGCACTCCCATACTGCCATGTGTCTCCGTGTCCCCGCATCCCCGCGTCCCCGCGTCTCCGTGTCCCCGTGTCCCCGTGTCTCCGCGTCCCGCGCCCCGCGTCTCCGCGTCTCCGCGTCTCCGCGTCTCCGTGTCCCCGTGTCCCGCGTCTCCGCGTCTCCGTGTCTCCGCGTCTCCGTGTCCCCGTGTCTCCGCGTCTCCGCGTCTCCGTGTCCCGTGTCTCAGCGTCCCGTGCCCCCGCGCCTCTGCGTCTCCGTGTCCCCGTGTCCCCGTGTCTCCGCGTCTCCGCGTCTCCGTGTCCGCGTGTCTCCGCGTCTCCGCGTCCCGTGTCTTCGCGTCCCGCGCCCCCGCGTCTCCGCGTCTCCGCGTCTCCGCATCTCCGTGTCTCCGTGTCCCCGTGTCTCCACGTCTCCGCGTCTCCGCGTCCCCGTGTCTCCGTGTCTCCGTGTCCCCGTGTCTCTGTCCCGTGTCTCCGTGTCCCCGTGTCCCGTGTCCCTGCATCCTCATGTCTCTGTCCCCACACCCTGTCTGCCCGTGTCCCGACATCCCTGGCTGCCCCCGTGTCGTCTCCATGTGACCCTGAGTAGGGGGGGAGGGGGGAGGTGCTCGGTGTTGGGGGGTTCTGTGGGAGGGCGGGGGGTGCACTGTGTGGGGGGGGCATTGTGGGGGGGGGGGGCATTGTGGGGGGGGGCACTGTGGGGGCTACACTCACCTGCAGCTGGAGGAAGAACCCCCGGTCTCGGAGTGGATGGAGAGCTCCTGCAGAGCGGGGAGACGGACGCGGCTCAGCGACTCGCACGGCGTCACCGTCGTCGTCATCGGTCTCAACATCCTCGTGCGATCATCCATCAATGTCGTGTGAACATCACCACCATCATCGTGTCGTCACGATCACGAGATCATCATCATGTGATCTCGTGATCGTATCATCGTGATGATCATCGTAATCATCGTGCAACGATTATCATCATCGTGATCACGAGATCATTATCATCGCCAAAGTGTGATCATCGTTAATCCTAATGATTATGACATCATAAGATAATTGTTTTTTTACCCTTTTATCTGGCAACAAAAAACATAACTATGATAATGTATGCATGTATGCACTGTGCATACATTATCAGAGTTGTTTTTTGTTTGCATTATGACTGCAGGTATTGTGGTCTATGAAACATGACTTGTTGCCAGATCAAAGGGTAAAAAACCAATTATCATATTTTTTTACTGGCAAATGAGGTTCCAATGGTGATTATGACATCATCGTCACGTGATCGTGTAATCATCATCGTCGTCGCTGTCACGTGATCATCATCGCTCCAACCTCTTCCAAGACGTCTGTCCAGCGTTGGAAGAGGAGGCCAAAAACACCCTCCTGGACACGGAGCTCTCCCTATCAGCTCCATCTGGTGGAGCCACTTCACCACAAGGAGCCACGGTGGCTAAGACATGTTAACTACCTCGCCTGGTATACAGGAGGTCATGGGTTCGATCACAACCGTGACGCCTGCTGCTGTATATTTGGAGTTTGCGTGTCTCTCTCTCTCTCATCATCATCACGGTGGCTAGGAGATGTTAACTACTTCGCCTGGTGTGCAGGAGGTCGTGGGTTCGATCCCGTCCCTGACGCCTGCTGCTGTATATTTGGAGTTTGCGTGNCTCCCTCTCTCATCATCATCATCACGGTGGCTAGGAGATGTTAACTACCTCGCCTGGTGTGCAGGAGGTCGTGGGTGCGATCCCATCCCTGAGGCCTGCTGCTGTATATTTGGAGTTTGCGTGTCTCTCTCCCGTGATCGCGTGGATTTTCGTCCGGGTCCTCCGGTTTTTCCCTCCACGTTAATAATCAACACCATCACACGTTCAGAGTATTTGACTCTACGTTGAGCTGTCATTTGCGATGGCTGCATAGCAGCGCGGTGGGGCCTTACCCGGCAAAATAAAAAAAATGTTTAATGAGTTTACTTCCGCCATCAGCGGCGCGGGCATCTTGCACTTGCAGGGCTGCACCTTCAGCTCACCTGGAAGACCGTGCCCCGGCAGGTGTACCCGTCGCCCACGTAGCTCGGTTGCAGGTGCACGTGCTGGTCCCGGGGCCCGTGTGGTTGCATTTGCCATAGAGGCTGCAGCCGCCATTGCCCTGTCACATGGATACAGGTGGGGGTGGGGGGGGCGATCGTGAGGTGCGGGGGGCAGCTGTTCGAGGCAGTGTTGGGGTTCGTGGTAATGGTGACGGTTCGGTTAGGGCCGGAGTAATGGCGGCGGTTGCCGTGGCGACGGGCGTACCACGCGGCACGGGTTGATGGACTCGCAGGATGATTTCCCATCTCCCTGGAAGCCGCGCAGGCAGTTGCACACGCCCTACACACACACACACAAGACAAAGATCCCGTATAGCCTCAACATATCTTGGGGGCAAGTGCTGTTAACAGGTACCTACGAAAGCTGCCTTTCTCTCCCTGCTGGCGATGTGTATTACACACCGCACCAGGTATCCATTTACCTTGGGGAGGCCCAGGACTGGTTCAGATAATTGTCACCGGCTTTAGCCCTGAGCGGGAATTGAACTCAGGTCGCTGGGTTTGTAGCGCACCTGCGATAACTACTGCGCCACCACTCATAAATATAGAGACAAAGTTCCCCATGTAGCATTTAATAGACTGTGCGCTACGAACCCGGCGAACCCCAGTTCAATTCCCGCTCACGGCCAGGACCAGTGAAGAATATCTTAACCAGTCCTGGCCCCCCCTAGGTCGACTCAGCCGCAAACGAGTACCTGGCGCGGTGTGTAGTAAACATCGCCACTGGGGAGCAAAGGCGGCCGGGTGTGGTGGCTGTCCACCCACCCACCCCTCGTGTGCCGTGCCGGCCTTCATAGTCGCTCGCTGTTAGTGAGCACCTATGAAGCCTGTCCAAGGCTCACCGACACACACAGACACACACACACACAGACACACACACAGACACACACACACACACAACACACACACAGACACACACACACACAGACACACACACACAGACACACACACACAGACACACACACACACACACACAGACACACACAGACACACACAGACACACACACACACAGACACACACAGAGACACACACATAGACACACACAGACACACACACAGAACACACAGACACACACACAGAGACACACACATAGACACACACAGACACACACACAGACACACACACACACACTGCTCTGGAGTCTGACCTTGTTGGGCCCGATGCGCGTGCACTCTGCGTTGGCGTGGCACCCGCCGTTGTTTTCCAGGCACGGATCAATTTCTGTCCCAAGCGCACCACACAACAAACGCAAGGACCCCCGCCCCAATATAGCCGTCAACAGACTCTCAGGGGCAAGTGCTGCAATTGTACGTGTGTGTTCGCGTGTGTGTGCATCTTAAAGTGCACCTAGCCTGGCACAAGCGCCGCGGTGGCGTCGTCGCCACTTAGTGGCGAATGGTGGTTGCTGTTGTGCATCTGTACGTGTGTGTGTGTGCGCATACCTCTGTAGGTATGTGTGTGTGTGCATCTTTACGTGTGTGCACGCGTGCATCTGTACGTGTTTGTACACGCGTATACATCTGTACGTGTGTGTGCGCGCGTACCTCTGTGCGTGTGTGTGCACGTGTACCTGTAAGTGTGTGCACGTACCTCTGTGCGTGTGTGTGCACGTGTATCTGTGTGTGTGTACCTCTGTGTGTGTGTACCTCTGTAGGTGTGTGTGCGCGTGTACCTCTGTGCATGTGTGTGTGTGTACCTCTGTGTGTGTGTGCGCGCGTACCTCTGTGCGTGTGTGTACCTCTGTGCGTGCGTGTGTGTACCTCTGTGCGTGCGTGTGTGTGCGTGCGTGCGTGTGTGTGCGTGCTTGTGTGCGTGTGTGTGCGTGCGTGCCTTCACAGATGACTCCATCCCCAGTGAATCCCTGCATGCAGGTGCAGATGCGAAGGCCGGGCTGGGTGCGGGTGCACGAAGCGAACACCGAGCAGCCCCCGTTGTCTCTCGCGCACGCGTTCACCGCTACGGGCGGGGGGGGCAACACGGTCAAAGATCCCCACCGTGTCGCCTGTAACAGGCTGTTGGGCAGTGTTGGTGATGTTGACAGTGATGTTGAAGGTGATGTTGCTGGTGATGTCGATGTTGATGGCGAATTTGCTGGTGATGTTGATGGCGATGTGGATGATCATGGCCCTGGTATCAGCGCTGGCGATGTTGATGGTGGCGTTGACGGTGCTGATGTCAGTGATGTTGATGGCGATGTTGATGTTGACGGTGCTGATGACAGTGATGGCGATGTTGATGTTGATGGTGACGGTGCTGATGTCAGTGATGTTGATGGTGGCGTTGACGGTGCTGATGTCAGTGACGTTGATGGCGATGTTGATGTTGGCGTTGACGGTGCTGATGTCAGTGACGTTGATGTTGATGGTGCTGTCAGTGACGTTGATGGCGATGGCGAGCGCGCTGCTCCCTACCCGTGCAGTCGCTGCCGTTCCCCGTGAACCCCGCGGCACAAACGCACGACGGGACGCCACCCACTGCAGCGCCAGCCACACAGCTGATGGGGGGGGGGGTCATGAGGTCAATGGGTCAGAGGTCATGGACTCGGAGGAAGAGAGGGGACAGCTTGTGTCGAGCAGTGGTTCTCAACTGGGGGTACGCGGCAATTTCCCAGGCTGTACGTGAAGAGGCGATTATAAATGTGTGATATCAGCTCGTATGTGAGAGTTACTGGTGCATAGTCACGTGCGAATCTGCCGAGATAAAATAACTACGGTAACATTTAAACCTTTGCATACCCGTCAACCCATTATCAGTGCCTGCCTTATTACAGAACAATTCAGACCTTATTGGTCACCCCGTGCCCCTTATACATCTCAACGTTCATCCTACAAAGTCCCATCACAGGCGAGAAACACAAACAGACAAAATACATTTTTTCCCTATTCAAACGGCTGCACGCCTTACGGACCTCAATTCCCTGTACAAGAATGCGGGTAACCCGTATGGGTTGACAGGTATGCGCATGGTAAAACGAGATGAACCTTTCTAAACTCACTGATCGTCAACAGTGCGGGTTCCCAAGAGTAACCAGCCAGCGCGTACCGGGCGGCCGCTGACATATTTTTCATTCGCTTACAAGTTACCAGCTAGTCGAGATGATAGCTCGCAAAATGGACAATTCGTGAACACATCGATGTTAATTTGGAGCTTTCGTGACTGCAGGAATTACTCTTTGGTTCTTTCGGTAAAGTCACGTATAAAGAGAAAATAATAAATTAAATAATAGCATACGACGTTTCGATTGCAACACAAGCAATCGTCATCAGGTATAAATGAAATAGCAACAAAAATCTAACCAGAAAACTATAGACAGACATATAAGCAGACAGATATCACCAAGATACATAGAGAGAAACACATAGGCACAGAGAGGGAGATCGTCTCTGTGGCGAGGCCTTAAATAGACAGAGAGGGGGGCGGGGGTGGAGAGAGGGAGGGGTTACATCGATGTTCATTATTCACACATTAATTTCTCAGAACCCACGTGGGGTTCAGGCAAGGCATGCGGGTGACTGTGTGTGTGTGTGTGCAGGGCCTACTTGGCACTGGAGTGGCACGTCTTGTTGCAAAGGTCATCTTTTATTCCTGCAATGAAAGCGTGGAATCGCCCTTAATTATCATCGAGGGTCAGGGTCTATCCACTGCTCGCTTAAGTCCTCCTCAAGCCATCGTTTTCATCATCAGTCAGGGTCTATTCACTGCTGGATGAAAGCTTACCCGACCCAAACCATTATCAGCTGTGGTGGTCTATGCGCTGTTTGATCATTGCCCCGCATTATCATCATCATCGCCATTAGCATCAGATTATCTCGATTTGAAGGTTTCGTGACTGCAGAGATCCATACTCTTTGGTTCTTTCGATAAAATCACGTAGGTAGAAAATAAATAAATCACGACGTTTCGATTGCAACACAAGCAATCATCATCAGGTGGGAAAACCACAGAAAGATAATTTTTTTTTCATAATTTTCATCGTGCCTCCTACCTGAGCACGTGAAAGGGCTGGAGGTTGGGTCGGCAAGGGGGTCGTCAAGGTGTGGCGTAGCTAAAACTCCAAACAATGTTTTATTTCACCAGGTAAGGCCCCACTCTATAGCTCTTTTATCAGAAGCGACCTGGCCACAAATAATAGCCAACGAAGTGGCTTCTCATCACGTGGACATTTATAGTGGCCAAATAACACGTAGCCTTTCGCGACCAATATTATTCCTAATCAACGTTTGTGGGTTTAGATCGCGTTATTTATAAATGTGTCGTAACCCTCCACCACCCTTCAACACACCGGTGGGCTAAAGTAGTGAACTATTTTGTATTTTGTCAACGTGACACTTTTTTGCTGATTGGCCGTCTCGGGTGGTGGAGGGTTACGACACATTTATAAATAACGTGATCTAAACCCAAAAACGTTGATTACGAGTGGCCAAATACTTGAAATTCGCGATGTTTATTCTAAATGCAGAGGAAAAACTGGAGGACTGGAGAAAAATCCACGGGACGACGGGGAGAGAGAGAGAGAGAGACACGCAAATCCAAATACGCAACAGGCGTCAGGGTCGGGATCGAACCACGAACTCCTGGATACCAAGCGAGGTAGTAAACATCTACTAGCAACCTCGGCGCCCTAGGGAGCCAGAGCCACAGAAGGTGACAGGGGCAGAGGGCCCCCATTTCACTGCTCGGTTCCGGGGGGCTCCGTGCAAACCGCGCCCCCTGCGCCACCGGGTAAGGGGGTCAAGAGGTCGGTCGTGGGTCACCCACGCTCGTCGCAGCGGATTCCACGCCAGCCCACGGCGCAACCGCAGCTCCCGTCGCCCTGCTCGCCGTCCCGGCAGCGCCCGTTGACGCACGCACAGTCTGCACGCGGCGCACGCACGCGAGTGTGAGTGTGCACGCGATGACGATGCACTAGGAACCCGGTCGCCGGGTTGAAGTGCAGCGCAACTGACTACTGAGTGCAACCGGTTAACAGAAGCACACACATCAGAGCTCCATGACAGATCACAGACTTGCATGATACACACACACCACACAACCATCACACACACATCACATGCACACCATCAGACACACACACCTATCACACACACACACACCACCCATCACACACGCAACCCCACCACACACATCACACACACACCCATCACACACACCCATCACATCACACCCATCACCCCACCACACCCATCACAGACACACACACATCACACCTCGCAACACACACACCGCCGCCCCCCCCCCGGCACCGCAGTGCGGCATGGGAGTGGTCACCTTGCAGGCAGCTGTGGCCGAACTTGCCGGGCTCGCACTGCTGGCACGCGCGCCCCGTGTAGCCCTCCTGGCACGCGCACGCGCCCGTGCCGTTGAGCCCGTCGCTGCAGATCCCGTGGCCCCGCACGCCCCGCCCCCTCGCCGCCGCCTCCACCTGGCCGGGCACGCGGCACACGGGGGCCCGAAGAAGCCCTCGCAGCAGTCGGTCGTCTACGCGGAGGAAGGGGGGGGGGATTGGGGGCACAGGTACGTGGTATGTGCGTGCACGTGGCCTGGCACAAGCTCGCGGTGACATCACCGCCACTTAGTGGCGGTTGTTGTTGTTGTTTGCTGAACTTGTTTGTGGAGGCAAAGGGAGTGTGTGTGTGCGTGTGTGTGCGTGTGTGTGTGCCTGGGTATTTTGTACCATCGGACACTCCANCCCCACAACTCCCAATCGGTGATGGGGCAGTTGTGGAGAGAGTGGAGAGTTTCCCATACCTGGGCAGTGTGCTCATGACCGGCTCCAGTTTAACAGCAGAGGTCTCACTCCGAATCAGTCGAGCGGCAATATCTTTTCATCAGTTGCGTAACGCTGTGTGGAAGCTACCTGGTCTGTCGCTCCGCACGAAGCTTCAGGTCTTCTCGGCCACAGTCATTCCTCCCTTCTCTACGCTTGCGAAACGTTGACCCCCCTAATGGAGCATCTTCGCCCGTTGGAAACATTTAGACTGGCCTGCCTACCATCCATCCTGGGTTTAACCAGGCTGGATTGTGTGAGGAGCTCAAAAATCCTTGAAAGATCTGGGCAAAGTCCCATCGGTGAGCTCCTCCGACAGGCAAGGCTGCGTTGGCTGGGTCATGTAGCCCGCATGCCCAGCCACTGCATGCCTAAACAGCTTTTGTTCGGCCGGATCGAGGGGGCTAAACGGGCGCGGCACGGGCTAGAGAAGAGATGGAGTGATGTGGTACAGGAGGACGTGGAGCTGAGTGGACTTGCCGATGACTGGTACCAGCGGTGTCAACATCGGCTTCTGTGGAGGAGGCTCGTGAAGGACGCTACTGGGCAGTTGGAGGCAGTCATCCTCCAACAACAACAGAGTGTAGAGAAGCGACGCTCACAACAACGAGCGGAGCGCCGGGCGGCTAAAAGGCAGTAAGTTGTTACAGCGGGGCGCACAGGCGATGCATCCATCGGTCATCCCAGTCAGTCAACCCATGGCACCCGGGTCTGTCCAGTAACTTCCTACGAGCAGCGAGCCATCGAGACCCTCACGTGGCCTCAAAGGGCGCACCTAGCCTGGCACAAGAGCCGTGGTGACGTCACCGCCACTCAGCGCTGCTGTTGTTGTTGTTGGTGGTGGCGGCCACTCACGATGACGGTGCGTGCACAGTTGGAGCGGCAGCCCAGGAACATCTGCCGGCGGCCCAGGAAGTAGCGGAGGTAGATGCAGTTCGACTTGCGGCGCGGGCCGGGACCCTCCTGCACACGAGCGGGTGAACACGTGTGGGTGAACGCACCGGTGCGTGGGTGAACACGTGGGTGAACCACGTGTGGGTGAACGCACCGGTGCGTGGGTGAACACGTGGGTGGACAACACGTGGGTGAACCACGCGTGGGTGAACGCACCGGTGCGTGGGTGAACACGTGGGTGGACAATACGTGGGTGAACACGCGTGGGTGAACACATGGGTGAACAACACATGGTGAACAACACGTGGGTGAACACGTGGGTGAACACGCGTGGGTGAGCACGTGTGGGTGAACGCACCGGTGTGTGGGTGAACACGTGGGTGAACAACACGTGGGTGAAGATGCGTGGGTGAACGTACTGGTGCGCGGGTGAACACACGGGTGAACACGTGGGTGAACAACACGTGGGTGAACAACACGTGGGTGAACACGTGGGTGAACAACACGTGGTGAACAACACGAAGGTGAACAACACGTGGGTGAAGACGCTCAGGTGAACACGTGTGGGTGAACGCACCAGTGCACGGGTGAACACACGGGTGAACAACAAATTGACTGAACGAGTGTACGGGTGTCTAGGCAGCACTCACCACAGGCACCGTGCCAACAGGGCAGTCGGGCTTGAACTGGCAGCTCGAGCATTTGCTCTGAGATGGAAATACGGGGTCAGGGGTCACACGGGGTCAGGGGTCACACGGGGTCAGGGGCCACACGGGGTCAGGGGCACATGGTGTCAGGGGTCACACGGGGTCAGGGGTCACACGGGTCGGGGTCACACGGGGTCGGGAGCACACGGGGTCAGGGTCACACGGGGTCACGAGGTCAGAATCAACAGTGTCAAGGTTGCAAGGTTATCAATTTCGTGTAACCAGGTGACACCAGGGACAGAATATCCTCACGCGACGTGGGCGTGAGTCTGCCGCCAGTAGCA
>MU249621.1:7953708-8202930 GCA_018977245.1 Lethenteron camtschaticum
TTTAAACAAATTCGTTCGCAAACCAGAAGCCAACGCAGCCCGGCGAGCACCGGACGGACACGGTGGGATCTTGCGGTACTCCGTCACGACGCGTGCCGGAGAATGTTGCGTGCACCGTAGATTGGTGATTTTTTTGCCAGACGTCCCGTAGAGCAGTGAGTTGCAATGATAGTGTCAGGGCTGGCGAAAGGTGTCCCGGGTAAGTGGGCTGGTGTGAAAATATGGTCAGGGCTTAAGGTTGGGGGGTGGGGTATGGGGGGGGGTTGATGGGGTGGGGGTGGGGCTAGTGGGAGGTACCGGGTGCGTGGGTCGCTCTTTGCGGAACTGGTCCATGGCCTCCTGGCTGGGAGCGAACACTGTGTAGGCCTCGGACCGCTCGACCCGCCGATCAGCTCGTACTCCTGGTGAGCACAGGGTGAGTGAGCACGGGGGTGAGTGGGCGAGTGGGTGAGTGACTCGGTGAGTGAATGGGTAAGTGACTTGGTGAGTGACTAAGTTAGTGAGCGGGTGAGTGGGTGGTTGAGTGAGTGAGTGGGTGAGTGGGTGGGTGAGTGGTTGGGTGAGTGAGTGGGTGAGTGAGTGAATGAGTGAGTGGTGGGTGAGTGGTGAGTGAGTGGGTTAGTGGGTGAGTGGGTGGGTGAGTGGGTGGGTGTGTGCATGATTGGGTGAGTGGATGGGTGGGTGAGTGGTTGGGTGAGTGATTTGGTGAGTGAGTGGGTGGGTGAGTGAGTGGGTGAGTGAGTGGTGAGTGGGTGGGTGAGTGGGTGAGTGAGTGCATGGGTGCGTGAGAGGGTGAGTGGGTGAGTGGGTGGGTGAGTGGTTGGGTGAGTGAGTGGGTGAGTGGGTGAGTGGGTGAGTGAGTGGGTGAGTGGGTGGTGAGTGGGTGGGTGTGTGCGTGATTGGTTGAGTGGATGGGTGGGTGAGTGGTTGGGTGAGTGAGTGGGTGAGTGGGTGAGTGGGTGAGTGGGTGAGTGAGTGGTGGGTCGGTGGGTGAGTGAGTGGTGGGTGGGTGAGTGGTGGGTGAGTGGGTGAGTGAGTGGGTGGGTGAGTGGTGAGTGAGTGGTGAGTGGTGAGTGGTGGTGAGTGGTGAGTGAGTGGTGGGTGAGTGGTGAGTGAGTGAGTGAGTGGGTGGTGAGTGGTGAGGTGGTGGTGAGTGAGTGGTGGTGAGTGGGTGGTGGTGAGTGAGTGGTGGTGAGTGGTGAGTGGTGAGTGAGTGAGTGGTGAGTGGTGAGTAGTGGTGGTGAGTGGGTGGGTGGTGGTGAGTGGTGGTGGNGAGTGAGTGGGGTGAGTGGTGAGTGAGTGAGTNGGTGGTGAGTGGTGAGTGGTGGTGAGTGAGTGAGTAGGTGGTGAGTGGTGAGTGGGTGGGTGAGTGAATGGTGGGTGAGTGGGTGAGTGGTGGTGGGTGAGTGAGTGAGTGGTGAGTNGGTGGGTGAGTGGTGAGTGGTGAGTGGGTGAGTGGTGAGTGGGTGGGTGAGTGAGTGAGTGGGTGGTGAGTGTGAGTGGTTGGGTGAGTGAGTGGTGGGTGAGTGGTGAGTGGGTGGGTGGGTGAGTGAGTGAGTGGTGAGTGGGTGGGTGAGTGGGTGAGTGGTGAGTGGTGAGTGAGTGAGTAAGTGAGTGGGTGAGTGAATGGGTGGTGGGTGAGTGGTGGTGGGTGAATGGGTGGGTGTGTGCGTGATTGGGTGAGTGGTGGGTGAGTGAGTGGATGGGTGGTGAGTGAGTGGGTGGGTGGTGAGTGGATGGGTGGGTGGGTGAGCGAATGAGTGGGTGGGTGGGTGAGTGGGTGGGTGTGTGCATGATTGGGTGAGTGGATGGGTGGGTGAGTGGGTGGATGGGTGGATGGATGAGTGGGTGGGTGAGTGAGTGGGTGGGTGAGTGGGTGGGTGTGTGCGTGATTGGGTGAGTGGTGGTGAGTGAGTGGATGGGTGGGTGAGAGAGTGGGTGAGTGAGTGGGTGGGTGGGTGAGAGAGTGGGTGAGTGAGTGGGTGGGTGGGTGGGTGAGTGAGTGGGTGAGTGAATGGGTGAGTGGTGAGTGGGTGAGTGGGTGAGTGAGTGAGTGAGTGGGTGAGTGACCGTGAGGAGCTCCTGGAACGTGCTGTATTGAGGCATCTGTCCGAGCCGCGTGTGGAGATCGGGGAGATTCTGAATGTTGCGTGACGGCTGCACCATCTGACACGACAGCCACAAAACAACCACAACAACCACAACAATCACAATCACACACAAATAACCACTTGTAGCCTCTAACAGACTGTCGGGCAAGTGCTGTTAGCGAGTAGCACCTATGAAGGCCGGCACGGCACGCGAGGTGGTGGGTGGCCAGCACCACGCCCGGCCGCCTTTGTCTCCCAGTTGTGATGTTTACACACCACACCAGGTCCTCATTTGAGGCCGAGTCGAACTAGGGAGGCCAGGACCGGTTCAGATAATCGTCACCGGTGTTGGTGGCCGTGAGCGGGAATCGAACTCGGGTCGCCGGGTTCATAGCGCAGCGTAGCGCTACTACTACACTACACACACACAGAGACACNTGTGTGTGTGTGTGTAGCGCTACCTACTACACTACACACACACAGAGACACGTGTGTGTGTGTGTAGCGCTACCTACTACACTACACACACACAGAGACACGTGTGTGTGTGTAACGCTACCTACTACACTACACACACACAGAGACACNTGTGTGTGTGTGTAGCGCTAACCGCTACACTNCACACACACAGACACGTGTGTGTGTGTAGCGCTAACCGCTACACTACACACACACAGACACGTGTGTGTGTGTAGCGCTACCTACTACACTACACACACACAGAGACACGTGTGTGTNGTGTAGCGCTACCTACTACACTACACACACACAGAGACACGTGTGTGTGTGTGTGTGTAGCGCTAACCACTACACTACACACACACAGACACGTGTGTGTGTGTAGCGCTAACCGCTACACTACACACACACAGACACGTGTGTGTGTGTAGCGCTACCTACTACACTACACACACACAGAGACACGTGTGTGTGTCTGTGTGTGTGTGTCTGGAGCCTCATGCTTATCCCAAGCCTGCACAGTCACCCCTGCTATGAGAGCGGTGGGTTCCCCTCTTCATTTACGAACGCGATTGTCGCTGGCAATCAGAGCCTGTCCCTAGGGGTACACGGCGGTGATCGCAGGTGGTGATCGCAGGTGGTGAGCGTAGGTGGTGAGTGTAGGTGGTGAGCGTAGGTGGTGAGTGTAAGTGGTGAGTGTAAGTGGTGGGTTCAGGTGCTGAACGGGATGCTCACCCGGTCGATGATGTGGACGATGCCGTTCGACGCCATCACATCGGAGGCCACCAGCATCGCATCCCGATGGTCAAATTCTGCGACGGGAGAACACACGGCGCTCGCATCACGGTGACGGTGACGAGTCCTAGGGCTCGTGGTCAGGAGGGTCCTGCCGCTCCTGCCGCTACACTGGAGGCGTTCATCCGTCAGATGTTTTCGCCCAACTAATGACGAGTCGTACGGATAGCATTAGGGCCGTCCATAAATGACGTCACGCGATTTTGGACGATTTTTGACCCGCCCCCCCCCACCTCGTCACACGGCGTCACAAAAAGTCAGACACCCCCCTCAAATATGACGTCACAAAGCTCTGCCCACCCCCCCCCCAAAAATGAAACATGCTTCAAATCGCTTTAAACTATTGTCATTGTAGTGCGTGTTTAATGTGGCGCTGCACTCTGATGTTGTAGGAGAAAACATTTATTAAAAAGTCTATTTAATTCAGTAGAACGTATATTTATTTAAAGTTGCGCATTTTGATGTGACGTCACATTTCTCACCCTCCCCCCCTCGTCACCTCGTCACAAATGTCTGACCCCCCCCCCATATGCGTGACGTCATTTATGGACGGCCCCTTTTTATTGTCGTCGTCATCGTCGTCGTCGTCGTTCACGTGGCGGAGAAAACCGGAGCACCCGCAGAAAACCTCCCGCGCCTTGCGCGAGGGGCAACACTCTATCCCCGTCCAGATGGGACAGATGGAGATTAGTCCACACCGTGCAGTGACGCCTTCTCCTGGCCGAGCCAGGGCTACGGCTCCTCCTGGACGCCCACCCACGGGTGGAAGAAGAAGCAGCGAGTTTCACAACGCCGTCTTTGTGTGATCTACCAACCCTCGCGGCCACGTGCAGCAGCGTAGCCACCGCCGCCAGCACTGCGTGGCTCAAGGCATTCATGAGGACTGAGACAAAGACCCCCTCACAGTCTACACAGGCTGTTGGGCAAGTGCCGTTAGTCAGTAGCACCTATGAAGGCCGGAATGGCGTACGAAGGGGTGGTGTGGTCCGCCCATGCAAATCTGGCTGTGACGGTCCCACCTGATGACGGAGACTTGTGTTGCCTCCGAAACGTCGTGATTTTTTTTTATTTTTTTTTCATTTTTACCTACGTGACGTTACCGAAAGAACTAAGAATATGATGTTTACACGGCCAGGGAAGGCACAGAATCGGTTGCGACGATCGCCGTTGATGTTAGCCGTGAGCGCGAATCGAACTCGGGTCGCCCCGTGTAGCCTTCTAACGCACGCCCGGTGGTCGTGGGTGGCGTACGCATGCACACCACGCACACACGTCGGGCTGAGAGTCAGGGATGAACTTCGGTCGGGTCTGTCCGGGTCAGCCACCCAGCACACCACATCCAGAATATCTCTCACTATAGCCACGGCTGCCGGCTGTCACGTGCCACATATGGGGCGCCACGGTGGCTAGGAGATGTTAACTACCTCGCCTGGTGTACAGGAGGTCGTGGGTTCAATCCCAACCCTGACGCCTGCTGCTATATTTGGAGTTAGCGTGTTTCTCTTTCTCATCATCATCACGGTGGCTAGGAGATGTTAACTACCTCGCCTGGTACACAGGAGGTCGTGGGTTCGACCCCGACCCTGACGCCTGCTGCTGTATTTGGAGTTTGCGTGTCTCTCTCTCTCATTATCATCACGGTGGCTCGGAGATGTTAACTACCTCGCCTGGTGTACAGGAGGTCGTGGGTTCAATCCCAACCCTGACGCATGCTGTGTATGTGGAGTTTGCGTGTCTCTCTCTCATCATCATCACGGTGGCTAGGAGATGTTAACTACCTCGCCTAGTACACAAGAGGTCGTGGGTTCAATCCCAACCCTGACACACATATATTTGGAGTTTGCATGTTCCTCCGTGGTCTTCAGGATTTTTCTCCGGGTCCTCCAGTTTTTACACGCTTTTAGAGTATTTGGCTGCTATAAACGTACACATTACGTCGCTTCGCTGAGCTATCGCTTGTGGCCAGGTCGCTTCTGAAAATAACTACATAGCTCGGTGGGCCTTAAACGGTAAAATAACACAAAATTGTAAGTCCTTAACTCTACGGTCCACTGCCAACGGCACAGGAAAATACCGCTCTGGCCGAAGGGGTCAGAGGTCAGGGTCAGGGCTCGGTGGGTCGGGGTGGTAAGAGTCGGGGGGGGGGGGCTAGGGCGGCACCGTGCTGGAGCGGCCGATGAGGAGCGTGGTGCCGGGCTGCAGCGTGGGCAGCCGAGTGCTGCCCGCGACTCCAACTCCTGCAGGGAGAACCTGCCGGGCAGCACGTGCATCCTGCACGCCGCGCGTGGGGGAGGGCAAAGGCAAAGGTCAAGATCCCGCCCCCCCCGCCCCTCCCCCCGCCCTTCCCGCGTAGTGTTTAACCGCAACGTCGGGGCGAGTGGGTGGTGTGGCCCAAAACCATGTCCGGGCCGCCTTTGTCTCCCTCCCCAGTGGTGATGTTTTTCCACAATGCATCAGGTACAAATTAAGGGTTGAGTCGACCTAGGTGAGGCCCAGGACCCGTTACGATAGTCGCCAGCGATGTTGGACGTTGGTCGCGCAGCGCGTTAACCACTCCACACAAAGAGAAAGATCTCCCGCCCCACCATTGGAACCTCATTTGCCAGTAAAATATACGATAATTGGTTTTTTACCCTTCTATCTGGCAACAAAACTGACACCTTTTTTACAAGGAGTCATGTTTGCATAGACCACAATACCTGCAGTCATAATGCAAACAAAAACACAACTCTGATAATGTATGCACTGTCCTTGAAGTTGATTGGTCCACACCCGAGACAGCTTTCCTTACAGCCTAGTCTCACATGGTGTTGGACCAGATGACGCCAAAAGGAGCGCAACTCAAAGACAATGCACCATCAGAGTATGAGAGCTCGGGTGTGGACCAATCAACTTCAAGGACAGTGCATACATCATCGGAGTTATGTTTTTTGTTTGCATTATGACTGCAGGTATTGTGGTCTATGCAAACATGACTCCTTGTAAAAAAAGGTGTCAGTTTTGTTGCCAGATAGAAGGTTAAAAAACTAATTATCATCTCCCGCCCCGTGTAGCGTTTAACGGTGGCGTGTGTGTGTGTGGGAGGGGGCGGCAGAGCCGGTGCATCTGCCGGTGATCTCAGTCAGTCAACCCCATGGCACCGCCTGGGTCTCTCCGTGACCTCCTGCCAGCAGCGAGCCTTCGACACTTCACGTGGCCTGGCGCATGCGTCGTGGTGACGTCACTGCCACTTAGCGGGAATGGGCGGGTGTCGGTGTCGGGGCGGTGTGGCCGGCTCACTTGACCGCGCTGGCCGCCTCGCGCTCGCCGCTCCACGTCACGTTGGCGATGACGCTGGCGGCGGGCACCAGCACGGTGAAGTTCCCGGAGGCCAGGGCCTCCCTGAGCGAGGCCCTCTGTGGGCCCACACGCAGACACGGCGAGGCCGCACGGTTGGCCACGTACGTCAAGGCGTAGCCGTGGAGACAACGTTGGGGGGACCAAATCGTCCAGGGGGTCTGGGGTCCCAGCGCAGAAAAATATCTGAATTTTTAAACTAATTTCCTGCCTAAAATAAAAAAAAATTACAAACACATGGGATGGATTTTTTATTCATTTTTACAATAATGTGTAATAGTGTATTGTATTACATTGCTTTGTTTTAACTTTTTCACCATTTCTTGCGTCATTGTATGTAATGGCAGAGATTAGGGATTAATCAAATACAACCATCACCACAATCATATAAACAGAAATCTACGCATTGATTTATATGAAGACAAGTCCAGATATTGTGGCAAGGTTGAGCAAACTGTTGTTTTTATTTACATAGCATAGCAATTTTTTAGCAATATATTGGGGGGGGGGGGCATTTTGAGCATATTTGAATATTNGGGGGGGGGATGTGCCCCCCCCAATATTTATTATAATTACGGCCTTGTACGTACCATTCTGGGAGGCTCAACGTGGACACACGGAAAGCCGGAAGCCCCTCCCCTTAACCCTCCCTCCCTTCCTTGGCCCTGCCCACTTTCACACAGCCACTCCCACTCACCGATTCAATCACCTACACACACACCCACTCACTCGCCTGCACTCTCACTCACCCACCCATCCACCGACTCACCACCGACTCACCCACCCACTCACCCACTCACCCACCCACTCACATACCACTTACTCGCCTGCACACTCACTCACCCACGTATCCACCTACTCACCCACCTACTCACCCACCCACTCACTCACCCACTCACCCACCCACTCACACACCCACTCACTCGCCTGCACACGTGCCAACTCACCTGCACACTCACCCACCCACCCATCCACCGACTCACCTACTCACCCACCCACTCACTCACCCACTCACCCACCGACTCACCCACCTACTCACCCACCGACTCACCCACCCACTCATCCACCTCCCCAAGCGTAAACTCACTCACTCACCCATACTCTTTGGTTCTTTCGGTAAAGTCACGTAGGTTATTAAATAAAATAAATCACGACGTTTCGATTGCAACACAAGCGATCATCATCAGGTGGGAAAACCACAGCAAGAACATTTTTTGCTGAAGTGGGAGAGAGAGTTTCCGTGGTAAGAGGTTATATCGGTAAGAAAGGGGAGGGCAAGGGGAGAGGGACGTGAGGCTGGGGGGGACTCACTTAACTACATACTTTCTCACTCACTCATCCACCCACCCACTCACCCACCCACTCACCCACTTGCACTCACCCACCCACCCACTCACCCCACCCACCCAACCCACCCACCCACCCACTCACTCACCACCCACCCACCTCATCCACCCACCCACCCACCCACCCACCCACTCACCCACCCACTCACTCACTCACTCACCCACCCACTCACCCACCACCCACTCACTCACCCACCCACCACCACTCACTCACTCACTACACTCACTCACTCACACACCCATTCACTCACTCACCCAACCACCCACCCACTCACTCACTCACACACCCACCTACTCACCCACCCACCCACTCACTCACCACCCACCCACTCACCACCACCCACTCACTCACCACTCACCCACCCACTCACTCACTCACTCACCCACCCACTCACTCACTCACTCACCCACCCACCCACTCGCCCACTCACTCGCTCGCTCACCACCCACCCACTCACCACCCACCCACTCACTCACCCACCCATCCACTCACTCACCCAACCACCCACGCACTCACCTCACCTACTCACCCACTCACCACCGACTCACCTCAACCACGCATTGAATGGAGCAAACACGAAGCCAGACGCCAGCGTCTGGAAAGGGAAGACACGAATCACGGGCATCAACCCAGCTCCCCCTGGGCTTGACTCCTACCCCAGGTCCACCTGGGCCACTCATTGCAATCCAACATTCTCCGAGCTCCCCAATCAATTCCAGGTCTTTCTAGGGCCCTCCTGCAAACCCAATGTCCCCTTGGGTCTCCATTGCAAATCCCAGGTCTCCCTGGGTTCCTACTCCATTACTCCGACTGCAGGTTACCCCAGTCCCTACTGCAAACCAAGATCCCTCTGGGCCCCGACTCCATAAACCCAGGTCCCCTAGGAGCCTCCTGTTACCTCTACCCCACCCTCACCCTCACCAGGTNCCCCTGTACCCCCACCCCCACCAGGCCCCCCATGTACCCCACCAGGTCCCCCTGTACCCCCACCCCCACCCTCACCAGGTCCCCCTGTACCCCCACCCTCACTGTGACCAGGTACTCCCCCCCACCAGGCCCCCTGTACCCCCACCCACCCTCACCAGGTCCCCCTGTANCCCCACCCCCACCCCACCCCACCCCCTGCACCCCCCCCATCCCCACTGTGACTAGGTCCCCCTGTACCCCCACCCCANCCCCTGCANCCCCTGCACCCCCACACTCACCCCACCCCCCCACCCCTGTACACTCACCGTGACCAGGTCCCCAGGCAGGAGATGCCGTCCCCCGTGTACCCGAGCGGCACGAGCACACGCGGAGACCTGGCCCGTGTGCTCGCACGAGCCTGCAGCGGCACGGCCACCACCATCACACCATCACCATCACCACCATCACCATCATCACCATCACCATCATCACTATCACCATCACCATCATCACCATCACCACCATCACCATTACCACCATTACCACCATCATCACCACCATCACCATTACCACCACCATTNCCACCACCATCATCACCACACCATCACCACCATCATCACCACCACCATCACCACCATCACCACCATCACNATCACCCACCACCATCACCATCCACCACCACCACCATCACCATCACCATCACCACCACCATCACCACCATCACCATCATCACCACCACCACCATCACCATCATCACCATCACCACCACCATTACCACCATCACCACCATCACCATTACCATCATCATCACCATTACACATTACCACCATCACCATTACCACCATCACCATTACCACCATCACCATTACCACACGTCACCATTACCACCATCACCACCACCATCACCACAACCACCACCACCATCATCACCACCACCATCAATAACAACCGCCATTCACCACGAAGTGGCGGTGACATTATCACGCCGCTTGTGCCAGGCTAGGTGCACGTTAAGGCCACGTGAAGTGTCGAACGCCCACTGGCAGCAGGAGGTCACGGGACAGACCCACGTGACTGACTGCGATGAGTGGCCGATGCACCACCTGCGCACCCTACTGTACCAACTTTCTCTATTTTAGCCGCCCGGCGCTCCGCTCGTTGTTGTGAGCGTCGCTCCTCTGCCCTCCGTTGTTGCTGGAGGGCGACTACCTCCAACTGCCCAGTAGCAGCGTCCTTCACGAGCCTCCTCCACAGAGGCCGATCTTGACACCGCTGGTACCAGTCATCGGCAAGTCCACTCAGCTCCACGTCCTCTCGTACCACATCACTCCATCTCTTCTCTAGCCCGTGCCGCGCCCGTCTAGCTTCCTCTATTTGGCTGAACAAAATCTGTCTAGGCATGCGGTGACTGGGCATGTGAGCTACATGACCCAGTCAACACAGCCTTGCCTGCCGGAGGAGCTCACCGATGGGACTTTGTCCAGATCTTTCAAGGATTTGCGAACTCCTCACACAATCCAGCTTTGTTGAACCCAGGTTGGATCGTAGACAGTCCAGCCTGAATGTTTCTAACCGGCAAAGATGTTCCATTAGCGGGGTCCACGTTTCGCAATCATATTTATAAGGGAGGGCATGACTGTGGCCAAGAAGATCCGAAGCTTAGAGTGGAGCGACAGACCAGGTAGTTTCCACAGCGTTATGCAGCCGATGAAAATAGAAAGCTGCTTAATTGATTCGGAGAGAGACCTCTGCTGTCAAGCCGGAGCTGGTCATGAGCACACCACCATCACAACCATCATCACCACCACCACCACCACATCCACCACACCCGGTCACCTTTGCCTCCCTAGTGGCGATGTTTACACACTGCACCAGGGACTTATTTAAGGCTGAGTCAATCTAGGGGAGTTCCAGGACCGGTTCAGATATTTGTCACCGGTGTTGGCCATGAGTCATCACAACAACCACCACCACAACAACAACAATAGCCACCACAACAGTAACCACCACAAAAACTACAGATATGTATCTAATTATTCATACACATGTGCATCCAATGATATGTACAGGTGTGTGTCTAATCATCTGTACAGGTGTGTGCCTAATCATCTGTACAGGTGTGTGTCTAATCATCTGTACAGGTGAGTGTCTAATCATCTGTACAGGTGTGTGTCTAATCATCTGTACATGTGAGTGTCTAATCATCTGTACAGGTGAGTGTCTAATCATCTGTACAGGTGTGTGTCTAATCATCTGTACATGTGAGTGTCTAATCATCTGTACAGGTGAGTGTCTAATCATCTGTACAGGTGAGTGTCTAATCATCTGTACAGGTGTGTGTCTAATCATCTGTACAGGTGAGTGTCTAATCATCTGTACAGGTGAGTGTCTAATCATCTGTACAGGTGTGCGTCTAATCATCTCTACAGGTGTGTGTCTAATCATCTGTACAGGTGTGTGTCTAATCATCTGTACAGGTGAGCGTCTAATCATCTGTACAGGTGTGTGTCTAGTCATCTGTACAGGTGTGTGTCTAATCATCTGTACAGGTGAGCGTCTAATCATCTGTACAGGTGTGTGTCTAATCATCTGTACAGGTGAGCGTCTAATCATCTGTACAGGTGTGTGTCTAATCATCTGTACAGGTGAGCGTCTAATCATCTGTACAGGTGTGTGTCTAATCATCTGTACAGGTGAGCGTCTAATCATCTGTACAGGTGTGTGTCTAATCATCTGTACAGGTGAGCGTCTAATCATCTGTACAGGTGAGTGTCTAATCATCTGTACAAGTGAGCGTCTAATCATCTGTACAGGTGAGCGTCTAGTCATCTGTACAGGTGTGTGTCTAATCATCTGTACAGGTGAGTGTCTAATCATCTGTACAGGTGTGTCTAATCATCTGTACAGGTGTGTGTCTAATCATCTGTACAGGTGCGTGTCTAATCATCTGTACAGGTGTGGGTCTAATCATCTGTACAGGTGTGTGTCTAATCATCTGTACAGGTGAGTGTCTAATCATCTGTACAGGTGCGTGTCTAATCATCTGTACAGGTGTGTCTAATCATCTGTACAGGTGAGTGTCTAATCATCTGTACAGGTGTGTCTAATCATCTGTACAGGTGTGTGTCTAATCATCTGTACAGGTGCGTGTCTAATCATCTGTACAGGTGTGTGTCTAATCATCTGTACAGGTGCGTGTCTAATCATCTGTACAGGTGCGTGTCTAGTCATCTGTACAGGTGTGTGTCTAATCATCTGTACAGGTGAGTGTCTAATCATCTGTGCAGGTGTGTCTAATCATCTGTACAGGTGTGTGTCTAATCATCTGTACAGGTGTGTGTCTAATCATCTGTACAGGTGTGTGTCTAATCATCTGTACAGGTGAGTGTCTAATCATCTGTACAGGTGTGTGTCTAATCATCTGTACAGGTGTGTGTCTAATCATCTGTACAGGTGTCTGTCTAGTCATCTGTACAGGTGAGTGTCTAATCATCTGTACAGGTGAGTGTCTAATCATCTGTACAGGTGTGTGTCTAATCATCTGTACAGGTGTGTGTCTAATCATCTGTACAGGTGTATCTAGTCATCTGTACAGGTGTGTCTAATCATCTGTACAGGTGAGTGTCTAATCATCTGTACAGGTGTGTGTCTAATCATCTGTACAGGTGTGTGTCTAATCATCTGTACAGGTGTGTGTCTAATCATCTGTACAGGTGTGTCTAATCATCTGTACAGGTGTGTGTCTATCCAGGTGTTCTACCTGCACGTGGCACCCGCCGTTGTTCTGTCCACAGGGATCTATCTCCTCGCACTGCGTCCCATCACCACGGAAACCGGGGAGACACGTGCACTGGGCCTGGGGACAGGGAGACATGGGGTGGGGGGGAAACACGGGGGTGGGGGGGGAGAACCGGAGGGGAAACGGGGGCGGAGACACGGGGGGTGCGGGTTGAGACAGGAGATGAGGGGAAGACAGGAGGCAGGGTTGTATGTAGGTGTGACATATATGTGTGTGTGTATGTGTGTGTGTATGTATGTGTGTATGTGTATGTGTGTATGTATGTGTGTGTTTGTGTGTATGTGTATTGTGTGTATGTGTGTATGTGTGTGTATGTATGGGTGTGTGTTAGCGCGNTGTACGAATGTGGGTATGTACGAGTGTAATCTGAAGGTCTGGGTCTAGGTGTGTAAATGAGTATGTGGGTGTGTAAACATGTAGGGAGACAAAGGCGGTGGGCGTACGCTGGTACACCCCCTGTGTGTGGCCTTCATGTGNTGCTAACAACACTTGTAAGTCTGTTAAGGCTATGGATCTTTGTTTTGTATGTATGTGTGTATGTATGTGTGTGTGTACGGGGTGTGTGTGTATGTGTGTGTATGTATGTGTGTAGGTGTGTATGTGTGCATGTGTGTATGTGTGGGGGTANTGTAGGTTAGCGCGTGCGTATGGGCGCGGGTATTCCCGTGGCTAAGTGGATTATCTGAACTGTGGGCCTCCCTAGGTGACTCAGTAAATGAGTATGTGTGTNAACATAGCCACTGGGGAGACAAAGGCGGTGGGCGTGTGTGTGTGTATGTCCTTCATAGGTGTGTGCATGTAAGTCTGTAGGCTATATGGGGATCTTTTATGTGTGTGTATGTGTGTATGTATGTGTGTGTGTANGTGTATATGTGTGTATGTGTGGTGTGTGTATATGTGTATGTGTGTATGTGTGTCCCCGCGTGCACCTGGCCGGGTCCCAGCGAGGAGCAGCTGGCGTTGCCGCTGCATCCGTTCCGTCCCGGCTCGGTGCAGAGGTCTCTGGCCATGCACTGCACCCCGTCACCACTCCAGCCAGTAGCACACACACACTGCCTCCCCACGGGGCGTCACGCCGACACAGCGCCTGCACCACCCCACACGGGGTGAGTACCATGGGAACCTCATTTGCCAGTAAAAAATATAATTGTTTTTTACCCTTCTATCTGGCAACAAAACTGACACCTTTTTTACAAGGAGTCATGTTTGCATAGACCACAATACCTGCATCAAATGCGCCTTTTGGCGTCATCTGGTCCAACCCATGTGAGACGAGGCTCTAAGGAAAGCTGTCTCGGGTGTGGACCAATCAACTTCAAGGACAGTGCATATTATCAGAGTTGTGTTTTTGTGCATTACGACTGCAGGTATTGTGGTCTATGCAAACATGACTCCTTGTAAAAAAGGTGTCAGTTTTGTTGCCAGATGGAAGGGTAAAAAACCAATTATCGAGGGGTGAGTCGTGAGCGAGGCTACACAGGGTCTCTTAGTGAGGACCCCAGCTCGTCGTGAAGGGGTGCGTGGGGTAGGGACGGGGGTTCTTCTGATCCCATCCACTCACGTTGGGGTGGCATCCCCTCTCTCGGGGCGAGAACAGGGGTCCTGTGCTACGCAGGACAACCCGTCCCCTTGAAGCCCTCCTGGCACACGCAACTGACACGCACAAAGACAAAGACCCCCCCCGCCACGTGTAGACTTTAACATGCTGCTGGGGCAAGTGCTGTTAGCGAGCACATATGAAGGCCGGCACGGCACATACACACACGCGCCTACACACCTACACACACACCTACACACAACACACACACACCTACACACAACAACACAACAACCGCCATTCGCCACTAAGTGGCGGTGACGTCACCACGATGCTTGTGCCAGGCCAAGTGCACCTTGAGGCCACGTGAAGTGTCGAACGCCCGCTGGCAGGAGGTCACGGGGCAGACCCAGGTGCCACGGGTCGACTGACCGAGATGACCGAGATGACTGGCTGATGCACCACCTGTGCCCCTACTGTACCAACTTGCTGTGCTTTAGCCACCCGGCGCTCCGCTCGTGGTTGTGAGCGTCGCTCCTCCGCCTCCGTTGTTGTTGGAGGGCGACTGCCTCCAACTGCCAGTAGCGTCCTTCACGAGCCTCCTCCACTGAGGCCGATCTTGACACCGCTGGTACCAGTCATCGGCAAGTCCACTCAGCTCCACGTCCTCCTGTACCACATCACTCCATCTCTTCTCCAGCCCGTGCCGCGCCCGTCTAGCCCCCTCGATCCGGCCGAACAAAAGCTGTTTAGGCATGCGGTGGCTGGGCATGCGGGCTACATGACCCAGCCAACGCAGCCTTGCCCGCCGGAGGAGCTCACTGATGGGACTTTGCCCAGATCTTTCAAGGATTTGTGAGCTCCTCACACAATCCAGCCTGGTTAAACCCAGGATGGATCGTAGGCAGGCCAGCCTAAATGTTTCCAACCGGCGAAGATGTCCACTAGGGGGGTCCACGTTTCGCAAGCGTAGAGAAGGGAGGGAATGACCGTGGCGAGAAGACCTGAAGCTTCGTGCGGAGCGACAGACCAGGTAGCTTCCACACAGCGTTACGCAACGATAAAAGATATTGCCGCTCGACTGATTCGGAGTGAGACCTCTGCTGATAAACTGGAGCCGGTCATAAGCACACTGCCCAGGTATGGGAAACTCTCCACTCACAAACTGCCCCATCACCAATGGGAGTTGTGGGGGTGGAGTGTCGATGGTACAAAATACTCAGGCAGGTGCTTAGTTTTGGTGGGCTGATGGTAAGGCCCCACCTCTTAGTGGCACGCTCCAGTCTCAGCAGCAGCGTCTCCAACTCCTCTTCTGAATGAGCAGCTATTACCAAATCATCGGCATACATAACGTGGTTGACCAATAGGAGCCATCCCTTGACGCACCCGGGCATCGATCAGCCTCCCATTATATCTGTACAAATGGAAATTTCCCCGGTACAGCTATTGAAGGCTTCACGAACTACGCGTCAAAATAGATGTTAAATAATGTGGGAGCCAGAGGACATCCCTGTCGCACCCAAGGTGTACAGGGAAAGGCTCCGACTCCCGGCCACGTAGTTTTACCGGGCCGCTCACCATCATGAAGGTCCTTAATGATCGTGAGCAGAGGGTCAGGGACTCCGAAAGCACGAAGAACAACCCAGAGCCCAGTCCTACTGATGGTATCATAGGCCTTGACCAGTCTTGTTGGAATTCCCTACACCTCTGCTGTAGCAGACGGACAGAAAATATGGCATCTGTGCAGACCGCCCTTTCCTGAAACCGCATTGGGGCTCCCAAGCCTCTCCTCAGCGTGCCTAGCAAGCGATGTTGAATAATCCTTTCCCGGCACACTGAGGAGTGAGATGCCCCTGTAGTTGTTACAGTCGGTACGGTCCCCCTTCTTAAAGAGGGGGACCACCAGGGCATCCTTCCAGTCCTGCGGAACCCGTCCACCTACACACACACACCTACACACACACACCTACACACACACACACATCCTACACACACCAACACACCCACACCTACCTGTGGACGCCGTCGTCACGCGCCACGCACTCCGCCTGCGCGTGGCACTGCTGTGGCGGGGTGGCCCCGCAGCTACACACACACCTACACACACACACCTNCACACACACACACTTACCTGTGTACGCCGTCGTCACGCGCCACGCACTCCGCCTGCGCGTGGCACTGCCGTGGCGGGGTGGACCCGCAGCGCGCCGTCTGCTGGTCGCACAGCGCGCCCGTGTAGCCGCGCTGGCACGAGCCGAGCGGCACAAGCCGCCGCTGCCAGGTCGGTTGTCGCACTCGCCGTGCAGACACTGGCACGCTGCGGGGCGAGGGAGCGCGCGAGTCATGAGCTAATTCTAGATTTGAAGCTTTCGTGACTGCGAGGATTCATATTCTTAGGTTTGTTCGGTAAAGTCACGTAGGTAAAACATGAAAATTAATAAAAGTAAAATAAAACATCACGACGTTTCGGAGGCAACACAAGCTTCCGTCGGACTGCGAGAAGGGCTGCGTGCAGAACGAGAGAGAGCGAGCGGAGGGCGAGCGGAGAGGGCGAGCGGGAGAGAGCGAGCGGGCGGGAGGGCGAGCGGGAGATCGAGCGGGAGGTGGGGTTTACATAAAGTAAAGTTATTTTAATAAACGAAATGATGAACGAAGCAAAGTGCCGACTACACCGAGCATCTTCTTGTTTCTACTGATCGTNAAAAAAAAAGATAGAGAGCGAGAGAGAGAGCGTGTGTCTCTCCTTCACTCTCTGATTTTTCAAGTTTCATGTATTCGATACTAGCGGGAAGTACCCAGCGTTGTCTGGGCGTAAAATATATTAAAAAACTTCTCTAACAAACCTTACGTATACATACACAGATACTAAGGTAATGTGAAAGCCCGATGGGCCATGCGGCTCTTGAGTCGGGTGCAACCGCAACAAACAAAAATATGAACGGAGAACATCTTAAAGCGACAACGCGCATCAGAAACATCCTGAATAAACCAGCAAATCTTCCAAAAAAACCCACCCTATTACAACGCTGTGTTGCAAAAATCCCAGTGTGATGCAAGTCAAACAATAACAACCATAAGACATCTTCTTGGTTATTTCGGTAAAGTCACGTAGAATGGAAATAATAAAATAATAAAAATAAAACATAATCAAATTATTCTCACGACGTTTCGGCCACAACGCAAGCAGTCGTCCTCAGGTGGAGAAGACTCCACCTGAGGACGGCTGGTTGCGTTTACCGAAAGAACCAAGAAGACGAATCCCTGCAGTCACGAAAGCTTTAAATCGAAATTCAACCATTAACAATTTCGACTAACTATTTGTTTTCGAAATCACCAAATATCAAAGGCTCACAATGTACAGGTGAGGGAGTGCGCAGGTGAACGAGTGAGTGCGCAGGTGAACGAGTAGTGTGCAGGTGAGTGAGTGAGTAGGTGAGTGCGCAGGTGAGTGAGTGAGTCAGTGCGGAGGTGAGCGAGTGAGTCTACAGGCGAGTGAGTATACAGGCGAGTGAGTGAGTAGGTAGGTGAGTGCACAGGTGAGTGAGTGAGTCAGTGCGGAGGTGAGCGAGTGAATCTACAGGCGAGTGAGTATACAGGCAAGTGAGTGAGTAGGTGAGTACACAGGTGAGTGAGTGAGTCAGTGCGGAAGTGAGCGAGTGAGTCTACAGGTGAATGAGTATACAGACGAGTGAGTGAGTAGGTGAGTGCGCAGGCGAGTGAGTGAGTCTACAGGTGAATGAGTATACAGGTGAGTGAGTCAGTGCGGAGGTGAGCGAGTGAATGCGCAGGTGAGCAAGCAGGTGAGAGTGTGTGAGCGCGCAGGCGAGTGAGTGTGCGAGCGCGGAGGTGAGCGAGCGAGTGCGCAGGTGAACCAGTGAGTGTACAGGTGAGTGAGCGAGTGAGTGAGTGTACAGGCGAGTGAGTGTACAGGTGAGCGAGTAAGTGTGCAGGTGATCAGGCGAGCGAGTGTACAGGTGAGTGAGCGAGTGAATGAGTGTACAGGTGAACGAGTCAGTGTGCAGGTGAGCGAGCAAGTGTACAGGTGAGCGAGTGAGTGAGTCAGTGGGCAGGTGAGCGAGCGAGTGTACAGGTGAGTGAGTGTAGAGGTAAGTGAGCGAGTGAGTCAGTGTGCAGGTGAGCGAGCGAGTGTACAGGTGAGCGAGCCAGTGTGCAGGTGAGCGAGCGAGTGTACAGGTGAGCGAGTGAGTGAGTCAGTGAGCAGGTGAGCGTGTGAGTCAGTGTGCAGGTGAACCAGTGAGTGTACAGGTGAACGAGTGAATGTACAGGTGAGTGAGTGAGCGAGTCTGCAGGTGAGTCAGCGAGTGTACAGGTGAGTGAGCGAGTGAGTCAGTGTGCAGGTGAGCGAGCGAGTGTACAGGTGAGTGAGCGAGTGAGCGAGTGTACAGGTGAGCGAGCGAGTGTACAGGTGAGTGAGTGAGTCTACAGGTGAGTGAGTGAGCGAGTGTGCAGGTGAGCGAGCGAGTGCGCAGGTGAGCGAGCGAGTGAGTCAGTGTGCAGGTGAGCGAGTTAGCGAGCGCGGGCAGCCGCACCCGTGTCGCAGTTGGGGCCGTGGCGGTCGGGCCGCTTGCACACGTGGCACGCGGAGCCCTCGAACTGCTCGTGGCACACGCACGTACCGTCGCCCTGCAGCCCGTCCATGCACTGCACACGCACGCACACAGACAAAGATACCCCGTGTAGCCTGAGCACACTGTCGGGGCATCTCACTCCTCAGTGTGCCGGGAAAGGTCCTGGCAAGCATTATTCAACATCGCCTTGCTAGGCACGCTGAGGAGAGGCTTGCGGAGCCCCAATGCGGTTTCAGGAAAGGGCGGTCCTGCACAACGCCATATTTTCTGTCCGTTTGCTACAGCAGAGGTGTAGGGAATTCCAACAAGACCTACATCTCTGCTTTATTGACCTGGTCAAGGCCGATGATACCATCAGTAGGCCTGGGCTCTGGGTTGTTCTTCGTGCTTTCCCTGACCCTCTGCTCACGATCATTAAGAACCTTCATGATGGTGAGCGGGCCCGGGTAAAACTACGTGGCAGGGAGTCTGAGCCATTCCCTGTACACCTTGGGCTATCTTCGTCTTCCCAGTGGCGATGTTCACACACCGCACCGGGTAGTCATTTTTAGGGCTGAGTTGACTTTGGGGAGGCCCAGGACCGGTACAGATAATCGTCACTGGTGTCCGCCTCACCTTCCCGTGGTTGTAGCAGGGTGTGGAGAAGCCACCTGGGCACGGTTTGCAGTCCGGCCCAAAAAATCCCTTGCAGCACATGGGCTTCTGTGGACGGGGGAGGAGGTGAGGAGTTGGTGACGAGGTGGTTAGGAGGTACACGTTTCCAGCGCAATTACAATCGATCTCGGGTGCCGTTTAAAGCTTTCGTGACTGCAGGGATTCATCTTCTTGGTTCTTTCGGTAAAGTCACGTAGAAGGGAAATAATAAAATAATAAAAATACAACGTAATAAATAATATAAGAATAGAATAAATAAAATAATAAAATAAANTTTTTCATAATATAAACTATTTTATTATTTAATGTTTTATTTTTTATTATTTTATTATTTCCCTTCTACGTGACTTTACCGAAAAAAAACAAAGTGTATGGATCTTCGATTTAAAGCTTTCGTGACTGCAGGGATTCATCTTCTTGGTTCTTTCGGTAAAGTCACGTAGAAGGGAAATAATGAAGTAATAAAAACTAAAACACAATAAAATACAGTTCTCACGACGTTTCGGCCACAACGCAAGGAGGCGTCCTCAGGTGAAGAACAGGTCTGTCGGAAAGACACGTCTGAGCCAGTGGTTGCGCAACGACGACGACAACAACAACAACAACAAGCACGTGGGTGTCTAGCCACGCCCCTCTACAGCAGAGCCCCGCCCCCCTTATCCTGATTAACGCCCCGACCCCCACCCCCAACTACACCAACCCACCCACGTCAGGATCGATGACGACCAATCGTAGCTGTGCAAATGTTTTTTGTTTACAAACGACGAACAACTCCGCTAGTACAAATGGTGACGCTGCCGAGTCAGCAGCGGTGCCGACTCTCGCGTCGCTCATCGGCGGACAGCGGGGGCCGCGAGTCGAACCGTGACGGTGAAGTTGCAGTATCGTGCACAGCCCTTGTGCGGCATGGGCATCCCCATCATGATCTTCATGTAAGTGCAGCCTCGCGGGATGTTGTCCTGAGCGCGGGACACACAGGGACAGGGGAGGGGCACAGGGACAGGGGCACAGGGACAGGGGGAGGGCACAGGGACAGGGGGAGGGGCACAGGGACAGGGGGAGGGGCACAGGGACAGGGGGGGGCACAGGGACAGGGGGGGGCACAGGGACAGGGGGCGGGCAGAGGGACAGGGGAGGGGCACAGGGGGANGGGGGGGCACAGGGACAGGGGCGGGGCACAGGGACAGGGGAGGGGCACAGGGGANGGGGGGGGGCACAGGGACAGGGGCGGGGCACAGGGACAGGGGAGGGGCACAGGGGGAGGGGGGGGCACAGGGACAGGGGAGGGGCACAGGGGGAGGGAGAGTGGCACAGGGACAGGGGGGGGCACAGGGACAGGGGGGGGGGCACAGGGACAGGGGGGGGCACAGGGACAGGGGGAGGGGCACAGGGACAGGGGGAGGGGCACAGGGACAGGGGGAGGGGCACAGGACAGGGGCACAGGGACAGGGGGCGGGGCACAGGGACAGGGGGGGGGCACAGGGACAGGGGGAGGGGCACAGGGACAGGGGGAGGGCACAGGGACAGGGGGGGGGGCACAGGGACAGGGGTGGGGCACAGGGACAGGGGGGGGCACAGGGACAGGGGGCGGGGCACAGGGACAGGGGGGGGGGGCACAGGGACAGGGGGAGGGGCACAGGGACAGGGGCGGGGCACAGGGACAGGGGGGGGGCACAGGGACCGGGGGCACAGGGACAGGGGCGGGGCACAGGACAGGGGGAGGGGCACAGGGACAGGGGGGGGGGGGCACAGGGACAGGGGAGGGCACAGGGACAGGGGGAGGGCACAGGACAGGGGGAGGGCACAGGGACAGGGGGAGGGGCACAAGGACANGGGGGGGCACAGGGACAGGGGGGGGCACAGGGACAGGGGGGGGCACAGGGACAGGGGCGGGGCACAGGGACAGGGGGAGGGGCACAGGGACAGGGGGGGGGCACAGGGACAGGGGAGGGGCACAGGGACAGGGGGGGGCACAGGGACAGGGGGAGGGGCACAGGAACAGGGGGGGGGGGCACAGGGACAAGGGGAGGGCATAGGGACAGGGGAGGGCACAGGGACAGGGGAGGGCACAGGGACACACAGGGACAGGGGGCGGGGCACAGGGACAGGGGGGGGGCACAGGGACAGGGGAGGGGCACAGGGACAGAGGGCACAGGGACAGGGGGGGGCACAGGGACAGGGGAGGGGCACAGGGACAGGGGAGGGCACAGGGACAGGGGGGGGCACAGGACAGGGGGGGGGGGCACAGGGCAGGGGAGGGGCACAGGGACAGAGGGCACAGGGACAGGGGGAGGGGCACAGGGACAGGGGGAGGCACAGGGACAGGGGAGGGGCACAGGGACAGGGGGGGGGCACAGGGACAGGGGGGGGGCACAGGGACANGGGGGGGCACAGGGACAGGGGGGGGCACAGGACAGGGGAGGGCACAGGGGAAGGGCACAGGGGAGGGCACAGGGACANGGGGGGGGGGGCACAGGGACAGAGCATCACAATTAGAACATTCAGGGTCTGGGAGGAACAGGTGGAGAGGCAGTGAAAGGGAGAGTTGGTGAGGGTTGCTCTCACCACAAGGACGCCCTTTGGACAGGCCTGCAAGTGAACTGACGAACAGCTGACACAGATGTCCTGCACACACACACACAGCACACACAGCACACACACACAGCACACACACACAGATTACACACAGCACACACACACAGATTACACACATCACACACACACAGAGTACACACAGCACACGCACAGCACACACACACAGAGTACACACATCACACATACACACAGAGCACACACAGCACACACAGCACACACACACACACAGCACACACACACAGAGTACACACAGCACACGCACACAGAGTACACACAGCACACACACAGAGTACACAAATCACCATACACACAGAGTACACACAGCACACACACACACACAGCACACACACACAGAGTGCACACAGCACACGCACACAGAGTACACACAGCACACACACACAGAGTACACACAGCACACATACACACAGAGTACACACACACACACAGCACACACACACACAGTACACACAAACAGAGTACACACAGCACACACACACAGATTACACACAGCACACACACACACAGAGTACACACAGCACACACACAGAGTACACACAGTACACACAGCACACACACAGAGTACACACACACACAGAGTACACACAGCACACACACACAGAGTACACACAGCGCACACACACAGAGTACACACAGCACACAGAGTACACACAGCACACACACACAGAGTACACACAGCACACACACACAGAGTACACACAGCACACACACACAGTACACACACACAGAGTACACACAGCACACATACACACAGAGTACACACAGCACACACAGCACACACAGCACACACACACAGGCACACACACACAGAGTACACACACACACACACACAGAGTACACACACACACAGATTACACACAGCACACACACAGAGTACACACAGCACACACACACAGAGTACACACATCACACAGAGTACACACAGCACACACACACAGAGTACACACAGCACACACACACAGAGTACACACACACAGAGTACACACAGCACACACACACAGAGTACACACAGCACACACACAAAGAGTACACACAGCACACACACACAGAGTACACACAGCACACAGAGTACACACAGCACACACACACAGAGTACACACAGCACACACACACAGAGTACACACAGCGCACACACACAGAGAACACACACACACAGAGTACACACAGCACACACACACAGAGTACACACACACACACAGAGTACACACACACAGAGTACACACAGCACACACACACAGAGTACACACACAGAGTACACACAGTACACACAAACAGAGTACACACAGCACACACACACAGAGTACACACAGCACACACACAGAGCACACACAGCACACAGAGTACACACAGCACACACACACAGAGTACACACAGCACACACACAGAGTACACACAGCACACACACACAGAATACACACACACAGAGTACACACAGTACACACACAGAGTACACACAGCACACACACACAGAGTACACACAGCACACAGAGTACACACAGCACACACACACAGAGTACACACAGCAAACACACACAGAGTACACACAGCGCACACACACAGAGTACACACAGAGTACACACAGNACACACACACAGAGTACACACAGCACACACACACAGAGTACACACAGCACACACACAGAGTACACACAGCACACAGAGTACACACAGCACACACAGCACACAGAGTACACACAGCACACACAGAGTACACACACACAGAGTACACACAGCACACACACACAGAGTACACACACAGAGTACACACAGTACACACAAACAGAGTACACACAGCACACACACACAGAGTACACACAGCACACACACAGAGCACACACAGCACACAGAGTACACACAGCACACACACACAGAGTACACACAGCACACACACAGAGTACACACAGCACACACACACAGAATACACACACACAGAGTACACACAGTACACACACAGAGTACACACAGCACACACACACAGAGTACACACAGCACACAGAGTACACACAGCACACACACACAGAGTACACACAGNAAACACACACAGAGTACACACAGCGCACACACACAGAGTACACACAGCACACAGAGTACACACAGGTCACACACACACAGAGTACACACAGCACACACAGAGTACACACATACAGAGTACACACAGCACACACACACAGAGTACACACAGTACACACAGTACACACACAGAGTACACACAGCACACACACACAGAGTACACACAGCACACACACAGAGCACACACAGCACACAGAGTACACACAGCACACACACACAGAGTACACACAGCACACACACAGAGTACACACAGCACACACACACAGAATACACACACACAGAGTACACACAGCACACACACAGAGTACACACAACACAACAGAGTACACACACACACCAGTCACACACACACACAGTCACACACACACACAGAGTACACACAGTCACACACACAGAGTACACACAGTACACACAGCACACACACACAGAGTACACACAGCACACACACACAGAGTACACACAGCACACACACACAGAGTACACACAGCACACACAGAGTACACACAGCACACACACACAGAGTACACACAGCACACACACACAGAGTACACACAGCACACACAATCCCCACGCTGTTTCCCGCCTCGCCCCACACCCCCTGCACCCCCAAGCTCCGCAACCCATGCCCAACGTCCTCCCCACGTCTCCCCCCCCCCCACGTCTCCCACCCCCCCCCACNTCTCCCCACCACCCCCCGCCCCCCACCCTCGCGTCTCCCCTCCCCTCACCCCCCCACTCCCCACGTCTCCCCCCCACGTCTCCACCCCACGTCTCCCCCCTCCCATGCCCCCCCCACGTCTCCCCTCCCCCACGTCTCCCCTCCCCCCCGCCCCCCCAACGTCTCACCCCCACTTTTCCCCTCCCCCCCACGTCTCCCCCCCACGCCCCCCCCACGTCTCCCCTCCCCCCGCCCCCCACCCCCCCACGTCTCCCCTCCCCCCGACCCCCACCCCCCACGTCTCCCCTCCCCCCGNCCCCCCACCCCACCCTCCCCCTCACCCTCCCGCCCTACCCCCACCCACCCGGCACCCACCTGCTTGATGACGTGGGTGGTCTCGTCGCACCGGTGCGGCAGGATGGGCAGGATGGAGGGCGGCACGAGCACCCCGTCCATCACGTGCAGACGCCCGTTCCTCGCCAGAACGTCGCCCTCCATCAGCGGGACCGCGTCATCGCCCAGCAGGATGCGTCCCTGGGGGTCAACCACAAGGTCACTCACTCACCAGGTCACTCACTCACCAGGTCACTCACTCACCCGGTCACTCACTCACCAGGTCACTCACCCACCCGGTCACGCACTCACCAGGTCACTCACTCACCAGGTCACTCACTCACCAAGTCACTCACTCACCAGGTCACTCACTCACCGTGTCACTCACCAACTCACTCACCAGGTCACTCACCCGGTCACTCACTCACCAGGTCACTCACCCACCCGGTCACTCACTCACCTGGTCACTCACTCACCTGGTCACTCACTCACCAGGTCACTCACCAGGTCACTCACTGGGTCACTCACTCACCAAGTCACTCACTCACCAGGTCACTCACTCACCAAGTCACTCACTCACCTGGTCACTCACTCACCCGGTCACTCACCCACCGGTCACTCACCCACCCGGTCACTCACCCACCAGGTCACTCACTCACCAGGTCACTCACTCACCAGGTCACTCACTCACCCACAGGGTCACTCACTCACCAAGTCACTCACTCACCAGGTCACTCACTCACCAAGTCACTCACTCACCTGGTCACTCACTCACCCAGTCACTCACCCACCCGGTCACTCACCCACCCGGTCACTCACTCACCAGGTCACTCACTCACCAGGTCACTCACTCACGAGGTCACCCACAGGGTCACTCACTCACCAAGTCACTCACTCAACGTGTCACTCACTCACCAGGTCACTCACTCACCCGGTCACTCACTCACCCGGTCACTCACTCACCTGGTCACTCACCCACCTGGTCACTCACCCACCCGGTCACTCACCCACCAGGTCACTCACTCACCAAGTCACTCACTCACCAGGTCACTCACTCACCGTGTCACTCACTCACCAACTCACTCACTCACTCACTCACCAAGTCACTCACCAGGTGAGTCACTCACTCACTCACCAGGTCACTCACTCACCAGGTCACTCACTCACCCGGTCACGCACTCACCAGGTCACTCACTCACCAGGTCACTCACTCACCAAGTCACTCACTCACCAGGTCACTCACTCACCGTGTCACTCACTCACCAGGTCACTCACCCACCCGGTCACTCACTCACCTGGTCACTCACTCACCCGGTCACTCACCCACCCGGTCACTCACCCACCCGGTCACTCACTCACGAGGTCACTCACTCACCCGGTCACTCACTCACCCGGTCACTCACTCACCAAGTCACTCACTCACCCGGTCACTCACTCACGAGGTCACTCACTCACCTGGTCACTCACTCACCCGGTCACTCACTCACCCGGTCACTCACCCACCGGTCACTCACTCACCCACCCGGTCACTCACTCACCAGGTCACTCACTCACCAGGTCACTCACTCACCAGGTCACTCACTCACCCGGTCACGCACTCACCAGGTCACTCACTCACCAGGTCACTCACTCACCAAGTCACTCACTCACCAGGTTACTCACTCACCGTGTCACTCACTCACCAGGTCACTCACCCACCTGGTCACTCACTCACCTGGTCACTCACTCACCTGGTCACTCACTCACCGTGTCACTCACCACCAGGTCACTCACCCACCCGGTCACTCACCCACCCGGTCACTCACTCACCAGGTCACTCACTCACGAGGTCACTCACTCACCAGGTCACTCACTCACCTGGTCACTCACTCACCAAGTCACTCACTCACCGGTCACTCACTCACGAGGTCACTCACTCACCTGGTCACTCACTCACCTGGTCACTCACTCACCTGGTCACTCACCCACCGGTCACTCACCACCCGGTCACTCACCCACCAGGTCACTCACTCACCAGGTCACTCACCAGGTCACTCACTCACCAACTCACTCACGAGGTCACTCACTCACCAGGTCACCCACAGGGTCACTCACTCACCGTGTCACTCACTCACCAGGTCACTCACTCACCAAGTCACTCACTCACCGTGTCACTCACTCACCAACTCACTCACCAAGTCACTCACCAGGTCACTCACTCACCAGGTCACTCACTCACTCACTCACCAGGTCACTCACCGTGTCACTCACTCACCGTGTCACTCACTCACCAGGTCACTCATTCACCAGGTCACTCACTCACCGGTCACTCACTCACCAGGTCACTCACTCACCGTGTCACTCACCACGTGTCACTCACCCACAGGGTCACTCACTCACCATGTCACTCACCCACCAGGTCACTCACTCACCAGGTCACTCACTCACCAGGTCACTCACTCACCGTGTCACTCACCGAGTCACTCACCCACAGGGTCACTCACTCACCGTGTCACTCACCAGGTCACTCACTCACCAGGTCACTCACCAGGTCACTCACTCACCGTGTCACTCACCAGGTCACTCACTCACCAAGTCACTCACCCACCAGGTCACTCACTCACCAGGTCACTCACTCACCGTGTCACTCACTCACCGTGTCACTCACCAGGTCACTCACCACAGGGTCACTCATTTACCAGGTCACTCACTCACGGGTCACTCACTCACCGAGTCACTCACCCACAGAGTCACTCACCCACATTGTGACTCACCCACAGGGTCACTCACTCACGTGAACCCTCAGAGCTGTCACCCAAATGCCACTCCTCACCACCACCACCACAACAACAACCACAACAACCACAACAACAACCACAGCAGCAGAGCTCATCACTCCCACACGGGCCAATCACAATGCGAGCACCAAGCCTTGAACCCTGTTCTGCGATTGGCTCGTCGGTGCCAGCGTGTGATTGGCCAGATCGCTGTGAAGCCACGCCCCTGACCCCTGACGCCCCGCCCCTCTCCCCGATTGACCTCTCCCCTCACTCTTACCTGGCTGGTGACGTTGATGGTCACGATCTGGTTCGCGAGGGTTCGAATGCGCGTGGTGGACACCAGAACTCCGACCTCCATCTACACGCACAAAGACAAAGGTTCACCCCCCAACCGTGTATCCTCAGCGGACCGTTGGGCAAGTGCCGTCGAGTGGTCAGTCCCGACCCGCCTTTGTCTCCCGACGTCTTCCCGGTGCTCACCACTTAAGGCTGAGTCGACCAAGAGGCCGTCCATAAATGACGTCACGCGATTTTGGACGATTTTTGANCCCCCCCCCCTTCGTCACGTGGCGTCACAAAAAGTCAGANCCCCCTTTAAATATGACGTCACAAAGCTCTTCCCCCCCCCCCAAATAAATAAAACATGCTTCAAATCGCTTTAAACTATTGTCATTGTAGTGCGTATTTAATGTGGCGCTGCACTCTGATGTTGTAGGAGAAAATATTTTTAAACATTTTGATTTGAAGCTTTCGTGACTGTAGGAATTCATTTTATTGGTTCTTTCGGTAAAGTCACGTAGAAGGGAAATAAGAAAAGAAAAAAAATATTGTTTATATTTTTTATAATAATGAAAATAAAACAATATTGTTTTATATTTTTAATAATAATNAAATAATAATAATATTAAACAATATTGTTTAATATTTCTAATAATAATAAAATAATAAAATATTAAACAATACTGTTCTATATTATTTTATTATTATTTTATTATTTCCCTTCTATGTGACTTTACCGAAAGAACCAAGAAGTATTAAAAGTATATTAATTAAGTAGAACGTGTTGTCTATATTTATTTAAAGTTGCGCATTTTGATGTGACGTCACATTTCTCAANCCCCCCCCCCCCCATCATCACACATCGTCACAAATGTCTGATTTAACACAGACAGCAAAACCAGTTGCACCATTCAATTCCGCTTGTCCAGGCGGGAGACTAACCACAATGTCGATGCGACCTTCTCATGATAAAATTAACCCGTAAAAACAAAGTTTTTCACTCTAAATCCTTTATATGTGTGGCGGCTAGAGTCCTCTCGTCCTCTGGCTTGAGATGGCTGCCACCTATGGGTCAGATGATTGTCTGCCAGCATTAAGCAATTGGTAATTAAATATTTTTAAAAATTCCCTAAACAGTGTAAAATTTTGGAAAAAAATTTCACTAAAATTAAGTGTCACGCACAACGAGTCTGTGTGCAAAATGTCAGCTCGATTGGATCACGGGAAGTGGGTTAAAAAACGACCGAAAGATGTACACGGTCGTACGCAAGCAAGCACGCAAGAAGCGAACTTAATATAAAGGATTTAACAAATAAGCGACACCATCTGGACACCCCAAACCGAGAGGATTCTGGGATGTTTGTGGTTTTTTGGCAATAACTCTGGAAGGAAACGTCGCAGACCCATCAAGGTGGTACTCGTACTGCTTGTCTGACCCCCCCCCCCACCCCCCCAGGTGCGTGACGTCATTTATGGACGGTCCCTTGACAACGTGCGGACGCGCGTGCACACACATATTACGTCCGTGTTCATAGACAGACGTGGTGGGTGAGTGGGTGGTGTGGGTTCTGTGGGGAGCGGTCGTGTAGGAGGGGACGATTGTCTGAACCGGTCCTGGGCCTCCCTAATGAGTACCTGGTGCGGTGTGTAGTAAACATCGCCACTGGGGAGACAAAGGCGGCCGGCGTGGAGCTGGCCACGCCCGGCCACCCCCCCTCGTATGCCGTGCCGGCCTTCATAGGTGCTCGCTAACAGCACTTGCCTTTCGTGTGTGGTGGTGAGTGGGTGATACGTGGTGGTGAGTGGTGGTGTGGTGGTGGTGAGTGTGGTGAGTGGGGTGAGTGTGGTGAGTGGTGGTGAGTGTGGTGTGTGGTGGTNTGTGGTGGTGAGTGTGGTGTGTGGTGTGAGTGGTGGTGAGTGTGGTGAGTGTGGTGGGTGGTGAGTGTGTGGTGGTGAGTGTGGTGAGTGGTGGTGAGTGTGGTGAGTGGTGGTGAGTGTGGTTAGTGTAGTGAGTGGTGGTGATTATGGTGTGTGGTGGTGAGTGTGGTGAGTGTGGTGATTGTGGTGTGTGGTGGTGAGTGTAGTGTGAGTNGTGGTGAGTGTGGTGAGTGTGGGAGTGTGGTGAGTTGTGGTGTGTGTGGTGAGTGTGGTGAGTGGTGGTGAGTGTAGTGAGTGGTGGTGAGTGTGGTGAGTGTGGTGAGTGTGGTGTGTGTGGTGAGTGTAGAGAGTGGTGGTGAGTGTGGGGTGAGTGTGGTGAGTGTAGTGAGGTGGTGAGTGTGGGAGTGTGGTGAGTTGTGGTGTGTGGTGGTGAGTGTGTGGTGANTGTGGTGAGTGGTGGGGTGAGGTGAGTNGGGTGANTGTGGTGAGCGTGTGGTGAGGTGGTGGTGGTGGTGAGTGGTGAGTGTGGTGTGTGGTGGTGGTGGTGTGTGTGGTGAGTGTGGTGANGTGTGANTGGTGGTGNNGTGGTGANGTGGTGGTGTNGTGANTGTGGTGGTGTGTAGTGATTGTGGTGGTGTNTGNGGTGGTGAGGTGAGTGTGGTGATTGTGGTGAGTGTGGTGATGTGGTGAGTGTGGTGAGTGGTGGTGAGTGTAGTGAGTGGTGGTGAGTGTAGTGAGTGGTGGTGAGTATAGTGAGTGTGGTGAGTGAGTGAGTGTGGTGAGTGTGGTGAGTGTGGTGAGTGTAGTGAGTGTGGTGATTGTGGTGAGTGTGGTGAGTGTGGTGAGTGTGGTGTGTGGTGGTGAGTGTAGTGAGTGTGGTGAGTGTAGTGAGTGTGGTGAGTGTAGTGAGTGTGGTGAGTATAGTGAGTGTGGTGAGTGTAGTGAGTGGTGGTGAGTGTGGTGAGTGTGGTGAGTGTAGTGAGTNGTGGTGATTGTGGTGAGTGTAGTGAGTGGTGGTGAGTGGTGGTGATTGTGGTGAGGGTAGTGAGTGTGGTGAGTGTAGTGAGTGTGGTGAGTGTGGTGAGTGTGGTGAGTGTGGTGAGTGTAGTGCAGTGGTGGTGATTGTGGTGAGTGTAGTGAGTNGTGGTGAGTGGTGGTGATTGTGGTGAGTGAGTGAGTGTGGTGATGTGGTGAGTGAGGTGAGTGTGGTGAGTGTGGTGAGTGTGGTGAGTGTAGTGAGTGTGGTGAGTAGTNGTGGTGAGTGTAGTAGTGGTGGTGAGTGTAGTGAGTGGTGGTGAGTGTGGTGATTGTGGTGAGGGTGGTGAGTGTAGTGAGTGTGGTGAGTGGTGGTGAGTGAGTGAGTNGTGGTGAGTGTGGTGAGTGTGGTGAGTGTGGTGAGTGTGGTGAGTGTAGTGAGTGTGGTGAGTGTAGTGAGTGGTGGTGAGTGTAGTGATTGGTGGTGAGTGTGGTGATTGTGGTGATTGTGGTGAGGGTGGTGAGTGTAGTGAGTGGTGGTGAGTGTAGTGAGTGGTGGTGAGTGTAGTGAGTGTGGTGAGTGTAGTGAGTGTGGTGAGTGTGGTGAGTGGTGGTGAGTGTAGTGGTGAGCGTGATGTGGTGATGGTGGTGAGTGTGGTGAGTGGTGGTGAGTGTAGTGAGTGTGGTGATGGGTGGTGANTGGTGGTGANTGTGGTGAGTGGTTAGTGAGTGTGGTGAGTGTGGTGAGTGGTGGTGAGTGTGGTGAGTGTGGTGAGTGTGTGNGTGGTGGTGAGTGGTGAGTGTAGTGAGTGGTGGTGATAGGTGGTGAGTGTGGTGAGTGAGTAGTGGTGGTGATTGTGGTGAGTGTGGTGGTGGTGAGTGGTGATTGTGGTGAGTGGTGATTGTGGTGAGTGTGGTGGTAGTAGTGTGGTGAGTGTGGTGGGTGTGGTGAGTGTAATGAGTGGTGGTGAGTGTGGTGAGTGTAGTGATGGTGTGTGTAGTGAGTGTAGTGAGTGTAGTGAGTGTGGTGAGTGGGTGGTGAGAGTGAGTGAGTGTGGTGAGTGAGGAATGGTTGGTGANTGTGGTGGTAGAGTGACGTGTGGTGAGTGGGGGTGAGTGTGGGTAGTGAGTGTAGTGAGTGTAGTGATTGTGGTGAGGGTGGTGAGTGTAGTGAGTGTGGTGATTGTGGTGAGGGTGGTGAGTGTAGTGATTGTGGTGAGTGAGGTGAGTGTAGTGATTGTGGTGAGGGTGGTGAGTGTAGTGAGTGTGGTGAGTGTGGTGAGTGTAGTGATGGTGGTGAGTGGTGTGATTGTGGTGAGTGTAGTGAGTGGTNGTGATTGTGGTGAGGGTGGTGAGTGTAGTGAGTGTAGTGAGTGTAGTGAGTGTGGTGAGTGTGGTGGGTGGTGGTGAGTGTGGTGAGTGGTGGTGAGTGTGGTGAGTGTGGTGAGTGGTGGTGATTGTGGTGAGGTGAGTGGTGGTGATTGTGGTGAGGGTGGTGAGTGTAGTACACTCACCTCGGAGCCCTCACTATGTGATGTCGAACCAACTCCTTGAGCTTGGGGCACCCTCACCACAAACCGACACAGCCCACCACCTCCTCACCACCACCACCTCACCACCACCACCTCCTCACCACCACCATCTCACACCACCACCACCTCACCACCACCCCCTCACCACCACCACCACCTCACCACCACCACCACCTCACCACCACCTCCTCACCACCACCACCCCTCCTCACCACCACCCCCTCCTCACCACCACCACTCACCACCACCACCTCACCACCACCCCCTCACCACCACCACCACCTTACCACCACCACCACCTCACCACCACCTCCTCACCACCACCACCCCCTCCTCACCACCACCCCNTCCTCACCACCACCACCACCATCACCTCCTCACCACCACCACCACTCCTCACCACCACCACCTCCTCACCACCACCACCTCACCACCACCACCACCACCCACCACCACCACCTCCTCACCACCACCTCACCACCACCACCACCTCCTCACCACCACCCTCCTCACCACCACCACCATCACCTCCTCACCACCACCACCACCACCACCACCTCACCACCACCACCACCTCACCACCACCACCACCTCACCACCACCACCACCCCTCCTCACCACCACCACCACCACCACCACCTCCTCACCACCACCACCTCCTCACCACCACCACCTCACCACCACCACCACCTCCTCTCCACCACCACCACCACACCATCACCTCCTCACCACCACCACCACCTCCTCACCACCCACCTCCTCACCACCACACCACCACCACCACCACCACCACCTCCTCACCACCACCACCTCCTCACCACCACCACCTCACCACCACCACCACCTCACCACCACCACCACCACCACCACCTCCTCACCACCACCACCTCCTCACCACCACCACCTCACCACCACCACCACCTCCTCTCCACCACCACCACCACACCATCACCCTCACCACCACCACCACCTCCTCACCACCACCACCTCCTCACCACCACCACCACCACCACCACCTCACCACCACCACTATCCCCTCCTCACCACCACCACCACCACCTCCTCACCACCACCACCACTCCTCACCACCACCACCACCACCACCACCTCACCACCTCCTCCTCACCACCACCACCACCTCACCACCACCACCACTACCTCACCACCACCACCTCCTCACCACCACCACCACCCCTCCTCACCACCTCCACCACCACCACCCCCTCCTCACCACCACCACCTCACCACCACCACCACCACCTCCTCACCACCACCGCCTCCTCCTCACCACCACCACCACACCTCACCACCACCACACCCTCACCACCCCCCCTCACCACCACCACCACCACCTCCTACTCACCACCACCACCACCACACTCCTCACCACCACCACCTCCTCACCACCACCACCTCCTCACCACCACCACCCCTCCTCACCACACCACCACACCACCACCACCACCACCCTCCTCCTCCTCACCACNACCACCTACCACCACCACCACCTCCTCACCACCACCACCACCCTCCTCCACCACCACCACCTCACCACCACCCACTCACCACCACCCTCCTCACCACCACCACCACCTCACCACCACCACCTCCTACACCACCACCACCACCTCACCACCACCACCCTCCTCACCACCACCACTCCTCACCACCACCTCACCACCACCTNCTCACCACCACCACCACCACCACCACCTCCTCACCACCACCACTCACCACCACCACCACCACCCCCTCCTCACCACCACCACCTCACCACCACCACNTCACCACCACCTCCTCACCANCACCACCTCCTCACCCACCACCACCCCTCACCACCACCACCACCACACCACCACCTCCTCACCACCNCCACCTCCTCACCACCACCACCACCTCANCANCCCCTCCTCACCACCACCTCCTCACCACCACCACCTCCTNACCACCACCACCCCCTCCTCACCACCACCCCCTCCTCACCACCACCACCCCCTCACCACCACCTCACCACCGCCACCTCCTCACCACCACCACCTCCTCACCCACCACCTCATCACCACCACCACCACCACCTCCTCACCACCGCCACCACCTCCTCACCACCACCTCCTCACCACCACCTCCTCACCACCAACTCCTCACCACCACCACCTCCTCACCCACCACCTCCTCACCACCACCANCCCCTCCTCACCCCCTCCTCACCCCACCACCACCTCCTCACCACCACCNACCACTCCTCACCACCACCCACTCCTCACCCTCCTCACCACCACCACCANCACCACCACCACCACCACCACCCCCTCCTCACCACCACCACCACCACCTCCTCACCACCTCCTCCACACCACCACCACCTCCTCCTCACCACCGCCACCACCACCACCTTCTCACCACGGGTGGCGACGGGGTGAGCGAGCGGCTCACCTCGGAGTGAAGAGGTAGGAGAGCCTGCCGTCACGCATGCGGTCGATGGCCGTGTTGGTGGGGATGAATGCCGTGAAGGGGCCCCGTGCGTCCAGGAGGCCGGGCTGCTCCGAGTTCTACCGCACACATACACAGACACACACACAGACACACACACAGACACACACACAGACACACACACACACACACACAGGCACACACACACAGACACACACACACATACACAGACACACGCACAGACACACACACACAGACACACACACACCACAGACACGACACACACACCACACAGACACACACACACAGACACACACACAGACACACACAGACACACACACACAGACACACACACAGACACACAGACACAAACAGACAGACATACAGACACACACACACAGACACACACACACACACAGACACACACACAGACACACACACACAGACACACACACAGACACACACACACAGCCAAACACACAGACACACACACACAGACACACACACACACAGACACACACACACAGACACACACACAGACACACAGACACACACACAGACACACACACAGCCACACACACAGACACACACACAGACACACACAGACACACACACAGACACCCACACGCACACAACGACAACCGTCATTCGCCACTAAGTGGCGGTGACGTCACCACGATGCTACGCGCAGACACAAACCTCTTCTCACACCTCGTCGAACCTCATCAGGCAAAGGCTTCGTTCTACAGGGCGTCCAGAATGTCTTGTGACCCCCCCCCCCCAATTAAATGACACCTATTATTTTCCGCCCTTTGCATGTTCACTTCTGTTTGTAAATGCACCTTTTTTTTAAAAAATATTGAAAGTTTTCGAGAATTCAATGGGATGGCAAGACGTCAACTCAACTCAACTATTTTTTTATTTGACCAGGCAACGGACTCCAGCGAGCTGTGTAGATCTTTTTCCAGAAGCGACCTGGACACAAACGACATCTCAACGCGAAGTGTCTTAATCTTGATCTGATCTTGATTGCAGCGGCTTAGATTTGAATTGGCTTAGCACGTGGACATTTATAGCAGCCGAATACTTTGAACGCGCGACTCGAAACTTGAAAAAAGCGGAGGACTTGCAGACGAATCCACGCGACCGCGGGGAGAACTGGCAAACTCCAAATATACAGCAGCAGGCCTCAGGATCGGGAACGAACCCACGACCTCCTGTATAACAGGCGAGGTAGTTAACATCTCGCCCATGTTGTGCCACCATCAGGCTCAGCACTCCGTCACAGGCGTTGAGCCTTGCTGTCACGTGGAGTACCACCGTGAGTCACACTCCTGCTCCTACCGCCATCATCATCGTCACCATCGTTATCGTCGTCACGATGATGATGGTGACGATCTGCTACCAACATCACCACTATCCTGTTCATCATCGCCATCTTCGCTACTGTTACTGCCATCATCACGACTACGGCCAACATCACTACTGCTGATAATGTTAATACCACCACCAACAGCATCATCACCATCGCTACTATTAATACCATCATCAATTCCACCACTGTCATCATCGTCGTCGTCATCATCACAATTACAACTATCATAATCACTGCTACCACGATAATTTTTATCAATCATCATCTTTAAAACCACTGTTATCATGATCGCCATCATCATCACTATCATCATCACCATCATCATCATATCACCNCATCATCATCACCAAATATCATCATCATCATCATCATCACTATCATCACTATCATCATCATCACTATCATCCTATCATCACGTCACATCATCATCATCATCATGTCATCACCATCACATCATCACTATCATCATCACTGTCATCATCATCACTATCATCATCTTCATCATCATCACTGTCATCGTCATCATCATCACCATCACTATCACCATCACTATCATCATCACTATCACTNTCATCATCATCATCATCACCATCACTATCACCATCATCATCACTATCACCATCACTATCATCATCATCACTATCATCATCATCATCATCATCACTATCATCATCACTCTCATCATCATCATCATCCACGTCACGACGCCACGAACCTCAAGCAGTGACCGGAAGTGGCTGAACACGGCGTTGGTGGCGATGATCTCGGACAGGAGAGCCTGGGCAACAGAGGTCACGGGTCAGCGGCGTCACCTGACCTCTCCGTACACCACGTGACATCTCCGTACACCACGTGATGTAGTCATATGCGACCTGACCTCGTTCTCTTTCATTTATTTTATCACCAGGTGAGGCCCCACTGAGCTGCGTAGCTCTTAAGTGGCTTTTCATCATCACGTGGGAATGTATAGCGGCCAAACACTCTCAACGCGTGGTGACGTTGATTCTAAATGTNGGGGGGGGGGGACCGCAGGACCCGGAGAAAAATCCACGCGACCACCACGGAGAGAGAGAGAGAGGAGAGCACGCAAACTCCAAATATACATCGGACGTCAGTGTGGACATCGAACCCACGACCTCGTGCAGGACCCCATAGGGACGACTGTCCATGACCCCGAGCAGGGTTCACGCCCGTGACCCTTTTGATGATCGTCCAGCGCGCATCGCTCTACCGGCGAGCCACGGGCCGGCCGGTGACCCGACCCGAGGCGGTGAGCGAGCGCTTGACCCCTGCGAAGCCGACCTGACCCCGGCCCACCTGCCCGTTGCTGGGCACACTGGCCGGTGTGCTCAGCAGCCAGTCCACCAGGTGCACGTTGCCGTTGGCGGCCGTCAGGTTGCCCTCGACGATCCGCACCTTGCGCGTCGAGCCCTGCACCAGGAGACGCGGGGAGAGGGGTCCTGGATGGAAGGGGGGGGGGGATTTGGGGTGGGAACCGGGATGGGAAAATCAGAGAAGTGGGGGGAGGGGTTCTCGACACCGGGAGACGGCTGGAGACGCGCGGAGACGCGGGAGGGACGCGGGCACACTCGTAGAACCTGCGCGGAGACACTGGGAGACGGAGGAAGACGCATGGAACCACATGGGGAGGTAGGGGAGACACACGGAGAGACGGGGACACTCAGAGGGAGACAGGGGGAGACACATGGGAGACACACGGGAGAGACACGGGGGAGACACACGGGGAGAGACACGGGGAGAGACACACGAGGAGACAGAGGGAGAAGGAGACTCAGGGAGAGACACGGGGAGATACACGGGTAGACACATGGAGACACACGGGAGAGACACGGGAGACAGGGGAGAGACACACGGGGAGACACGGGGAGAGACACGGGGAGACAATGGGGAGACACATGGAGACACACGGGGAGACACGGGAGACAGGGGAGAGACACACGGGGAGATACACGGGGAGACACATGGGGAGACAGGGAGAGACACACGGAGAGAGACACTGGGGAGACACGGGGAGAGACACACGGGGAGAGACACGGGGAGACTCAAGGGGAGACAGGGGGAGANGCACACGTGGAGACAGGGGGAGACACAGGGAGACACAGGAGAGACACGGGGAGAGACACACGGGAGAGACACGGGAGACTCAAGGGAGACAGGGGGAGAGGCACACGGAGACACAGGGAGAGACACGGGGAGAGACAGGGGAGAGACACGGGAGACTCAAGGGGAGACAGGGGGAGAGGCACACGTGGAGAGGCGCGGAGCGGCAGACCTTGGTGTTGGGGACGAGGCTGATGCGGGAGCCGGTGAGTGAGTAGACGGCGGGAGCGAGGAGAGCTCCTGCAGGGCCAGGCGGCCCGGCACCACGTGGGCCCGGCACAGGCGGAGCGCACGCGGCCCGTCGGCCAGCAGCACGCTCACCTGACAAAGATAAAGATCCCCCGTGTAGCCTTAACAGACTGTAGGGGCAAGTGCTGTTAGCGAGCAGCACCTATGAAGGCGGAACGGTACACGAGGGGATGGGTGGCCAGCAACACGCCCGACCGCCTTTGTCTCCCCAGTTAACGATGTTTACACACCGCACCGGGTACTCAGTCGACCCAGGATCGGTTCAGATAATTGTCACTGGTGTTGGCCGTGAGCGGGAATCGAACCCGGGTCACCAGGTTCATAGCGCAGCCGCTAACTGCTGCACCACTGCTCCCCCCCTATGCACACACACAGACACACTCACACACACAGGTGCACATCGCCACTGGGGAGACAAAGGCGGTCGAGCGTTGCGCTGGGCACCCACCCCCTCGTGTACCGTGCCACCCTTTGTAGGAGCTCGCTAACAGCACTTGCCCCTACAGTCCGTCACAAGGCTAGAGGGGGCATCTTTGTGTTTGTGTCTCCGTGTGTCTCCGTGTGTCTCCGTGTGTCTCACGTTGATGTTCTTGAAGGCCGACTCGACGGGCAGGAAGAGCGTGAAGGGCCAAGGGAGTTCAGCGTCCACGCGAACTTCGAGCCTTCACACGCACCACCACCACCAACATCACCACCACCAACATCATCACCACCACCAACATCACCACCACCATCGCCACCACCAACATCACCACCATCACCACCACCATCATCACCACCATCACCACCACCATCGCCAACATCATCAGCATCAACAACATCGATATTATCAACAACTCCCTACAGCAACGTCAACGTTGCCACCACCATCATCAAAACCATCAACACATTGTCATCATCCTGATTCCCATTCGATTCACCCATCGCACAAACACCATCAGGTGACGTCCTCCACATGGACCCCCCCCCCCTCATTAATAATCATGAGCGGATGACGTCACTCCGCATGGAGAACCCCCTCATTAATAATCATGAACAGATGACGTCTTCCAAATGGACCCCCCCCCCCATTAATATTAGCGGGTGACGTCACTCACATGGGGGGCGAGGCGCCTCCTCCCCCCTCCTCGCGTCAACTTTCAACCCTCACCACAAAGGCAGAACCCTCACGTCATCACGTGATCTCCGTAACGCTGTTGAGACATCAAAGTAAAAAGGACGTCACGATGAACAAGGGATTATAACCTTAAAGGACCACCACTGTCTCTCCGATTCACCCCACAGTGCACTGCAGCTCTTGAAATATTGCGGCGTTTTGTTGTTGTTACCGCCCCCTACTGGAGATGGGTGCGCGAGGCCGTGTCGTGGAGGTGCATAGCAGGCACCATCATGATCCACCGACGCATGGTCTCAACAGCGACCCACCCACCACCACCGATTTACTATTTTTATTTGACCAGGTGAGGCCCCACTGAGCCGCCTAGATCTTTTTCAGGAGCGAACTGGCCAGCATAAATGGTAGCTCGACGGAGCGGCTCTCATCATCACGTGGACATCCATAGCGGGCAAATGCTCCGAACGCGCGACGTCGATTCTGAAGCGTGGAGGGGGAAAAAAACGGAGGACCCGGAGAAAAAAAATCCACGCGCCACCATCAGGGCCACGTCCCAAGGGGTCCTGGGCCTCACAGTGGCACGTGGGGACGTGAATCACAAATCTGGCCTGTGGTGGGTGGGTAAAAAAAAGCCTGCCTTTCCTGAAAGGCCCCTCCCAACCCGCCCAGGCCCAACATTACCGAAGAGGGTGAGCGAGGAGGTGAGCCTGCCCTGCCAGCGCCACCCCACGAGGTCATTCATCTCCTTCACGCTCTCCATGATGGGCCCGTGGCACACCGTGCCGTCACCCACGTAGCCCTCCTTGCACGAGCACCTGGCGCGGGGTCGCGGGCCGCCATGGACGGGAGGTCATGGGTCGGAGGGCGTTTGAGGGTCACGCGTCCTGTATGGCCGAGGTTCACGACCCCGGGGTCACGGATCGTGCGGCCACGTGCCCGAAATTTGTGGTGACGGGCGAAAGGCTACGAGAGGTCGCAGGTCAAAACAAGTATCCAGAGGTCATGAGTAATTAACGCAAGGTCACAGGTCACGACAGCCAGAGGTCGCAGTTCACGATGACCCAGAGGCTGCAGGTACGGTCACACGGGCCACGTGTGTGTGTATGTTGAAGTTGTTTCGCACTGAACGTAGCCAACCGTGCAAATCGGAGGTTCAGAGGTACAGGGGAAGGACAATAAACTAAGCACAAGCAGCAGTTCTAAAGAAGTGAGTTTGTCAATCTGGATGATGATTTCAAAGTGCGAAGCCCCAGTGAATTCCTACTATTGGGAGGAAGAGCGTTCCAGACGGCCGCAGAAGCTCATCTGAAAGTGCCCGGCGCGGTGACCGCCGCCTTTGTTCGATGGCCGGCCAAAAGCAGCCGCTGCTTTTACCCGGCCAGCGACAAGCCGAGGGCACAGGCGGTGAGCGAGGTCGTGGGTGGGAGCAGGCGCGTGCTGGCCACTCACTCGGCTAGGCGCGGCCCCACGGTGACGCAGGTGGCGTGCGTGTGGCACGCCAGGCCGGAGGTGCACATGTCCACGAGGGTGCACACGCTCGCCCCACGCGGCCCGTCAAAGCCGTCCCGGCACTCGCAGTGAGACTGGGGGGAAGGGGCGGGGCGGGCACAGGAGGGGGGAGGCGAGGGGGTGCTCAATGGCATCATCGGTAGCAGCGTTTTAGTGTCATGGGAGCAAAGGGAGTGGCTAATGAGTAAGGAATGGGACTGCCTGAGTAGTGGGTGGAGCTACGTAGGTAGTGGGCGGGGCTACCTGAATAGTGGGTGGGGCTACCTGAGTAGTGGGCGGGGCTACCTGAGTAGTGGTGGAGCTACCTGAGTAGTGGTGGGGCTACCTGAGTAGTGGGCGGGGCTACCCGAGTAGTGGGCGGGGCTATCTGCTGCCTATCTGCTGATTACAGTCAGCAGCGTAGCCACCACCACTGATGATTATGACCGTCGCCGCCGCCACTGCTGATGACGACGACGACGAGGAGGAGGAAGAGGAGCATCCCCACCTTCCCGGGCCCGTCGTAGATGCACACGGTCGAGTTGTCGGCGCAGCCCCGTAGCCGTTGGCGCAGGGGTCCACGGGCACGCAGATGCGGCCGTCGCCCCGGAACCCCGGCAGGCAGAGGCACGTGTGGCGGCCGGGACCCGTGAAACTGCAGCGGGCGTAGGGGTTGCACGGCGGGGCCCCGTCCATGCAGGGGTTCACGACTGTGGGGGGTGCAGGGGGTGCGGGAGGGCATGCGGGGCGCTGGGTTAGGCCATGTGGTGGAGGTGGGTGAGAGAGGTCACGTGGTGGAGGTGGGTGAGGAGGTCACGTGGTGGAGGTGGGTGAGGGAGGTCACGTGGTGGAGGTGGGTGAGGGAGTCACGTGGTGGAGGTGGGTGGGGAGGTCACGTGGTGGAGGTGGGTGAGGGAGGTCACGTGGTGGAGGTGGGTGAGGGAGGTCACGTGGTGGAGGTGGGTGAGCGAGGCCACGTGGTGGAGGTCACGTGACGGACGGCCGTGCCGGTGCTCACCCTGGCACGAGGTGCCGTTTCCCCGGTATCCCTGCTGGCAGCTGCACTCGAGTTCCCGCTGGGCGCCCGCACGCACCGGGCCAGCTTGTGGCAGCCCAGAGCGTGGCACTCGGGGATCGCTGAGCCCGGCCACAACCACAGAGAGGGACACGGTCACGGGAATCCGATGAGCTGTAAAGCTCTTTCTCACAGATGTCCAGTCGGGTGCACGGGGTGAGAACGTCACAACAAACGAACGCGACTAAACGCCACGACACGAGTGCAAAGTACAAGACAGTTAGAAACAAGTCACCCAAAACACTGACAAACACAACAACTAAACCATCTCCATCCTACGAGGCAAAGCCCACTGAGGTCCTCGCTGATACTGGTAGGAACCTCCTGGTTACACCAGCCCACAGGGGATTATTGTGTCCGTCCGCCGTCGTGAATCCAAAATGGGAGGGTGGGGCTGGGTGGAGAGGGAGGGTGGGGAGGGGCTGGGTGGGGGTGGGGCTGGGTGGGGAGGGGCTGGTCACCCCGTGGTGCCCTTATAAAACTCAACGTTTAACCTACTCACGCCGGCTTGTGCCCGCCTCACAGTCGGGCATATTTGCGGAATACACCACGCCGCCGTTGACCCTGGCCACCCAACGTTCCTACCAGCTCCCTCCGCAGGAATGTGTTTCGAAAGCCGCCCTGGCTGGCTGGGACCTCGGGGTGAGAGCCGTCTCGTGGGTGGGGGGTAGTGGTGGTGGGTGGGGAGGGGTAGTTGTGGGTGGGGGTAGTGGTGGTGGGTGTGGGGGTAGTGGTGGTGGGTGAGAGGGTAGTGGTGGTGGTGGTGGGTGGGGAGTAGTAGTGGTGGTGGGTGGGAGGTAGTGGTGGTGGGTGGGGGGGTAGTTGTGGTGGGGGTAGTGGTGGTGGGTGGGTGTGGTGGTNGGTGGGGGGTAGTGGTGGTGGGTGAGAGGGTAGTGGTGGTGGTGGTGGTGGGTGGGGGAGTAGTGTGGTGGTGGGGGGGGTAGTGGTGGTGGGTGGGGGGCTAGTGTGGTGGGGGTGGTGGTGGTGGTGGGTGGGTGGTGGTGGGGGGCTAGTGGTGGTGGGTNGGGGGGTAGTGGTGGTAGTGGTGGGTGGGGGTAGTGGTGGGTGGGGGTAGTGGTGGTGAGTGGGGGGCTAGTNGGTGGGTGGGGGGGCTAGTGGTGGTGGTGGGTGGGGGGTGGTGGGTGGGGGTAGTGGTGGTGGGTGGGGAGTGGTGGTNGGGGGGCTAGTGGTAGTGGTGGGGGTAGTGGTGGTGGGGGTAGTGGTGGGTGGTAGTGGTGGTGGGGGGTAGTGGTGGTGGTGGTGGTGGGGGGTAGTGGTGGGTGGGGGTAGTGATGGTGGTGGTGGGTGGGGTAGTGGTGGTGGGTGGGTGGGTGGTGGGGGTAGTGGTGGGTGGGGGTAGTGGTGGTGGGTNGGGGGTAGTGGTGGGTGGGGGAGCTAATGGTGGTGGTGGGTGGGGGTAGTGGTGGTGGGTGGGTGGTAGTGGTGGGTGGCAGTGGTGGGGGTAGTGGTGGTGGGTAGTGGTGGTGGTGGGGGTAGTGGTGGGTGGTAGTGGTGGTGGTGGTGGGGGCTAGTGGTGGGTGGGTGGGGTAGTGATGGTGGTGGTGGGGGGGGTAGTGGTNGGTGGGTAGTGGTGGTGGGTGGGTGTAGTGGTNGGGGGTAGTGGTGGGTGGTAGTGGTGGGTGGGTNGGGGTAGTGGTGGTNGGGGGGTAGTGGTGGGGGTAGTGGTGGGTGGTTGGTGGGTGGGTGGGGGGTAGTGGTGGTGGGTNGGGGGGGGTAGTGGTGGGTGGGGGCTAGTGATGGTGGTAGTGGGTGGGGGTCTCACGCTGGTCCAGGTGCCCCTCGTAGGCGGAGGAGCAGGAGCAGGCGCCCGTCCCGTTCACTCCGCGGTCGCAGTCCCCGTGACACAGAGGCACCCTGCTCGCATCCACCACACAGACAAAGGTCCCCCGTGTAGCCTTCAACAGACTGTGGGGCAAGTGCTGTCTGCGAGTAGCCGGGGGGGGGGGGGGGGGGTAGCACCACATCCGGCCGCCTTTTTCTCCCCGGTGGCCATAATCGCGTCTGGACCTTCCCGGTGAATATTGGGTCGGCCAAACGTTGACCCAACGTTGACCCAACGTTGGCATATTCACTGGAAAGGTCCAGACGTCAGCATGGCCAATGCCATGGATGACGACTCTAGTTGTCGTCGTTATTAGGTCTGCTTGTTGTTCGCCGAGGAAAGCCTCACGGAGTCTCACGGCTCTGTTGCCAGGAGTGTCCTGCCGAGTGTTCGCAGTAGGGAGGCGGGGGGGAGATGATGACGGCTGCCCTGTCGATCCCAACGAAGTGATTTTTTTATTTGTACATGCTCAAATCTTGTAACTCAATTTTAACCAATTTCCCAATGTGGTATCGACTGCAAACGTGGTATACTTATGTCATACTGATGACAATACTATATTCTATCATGAAAAATTAAACATTTTAAACATTCTTTTTATATGTTGTGTTTCGGCTTGGGTCTAATTGTCCGCGGTCAACTGATGTTATGGCAAGCTTCGGGCCACTTACTGAAGTCGTGGAGTTCTTCCATTACTAGTACGGTGCATTAAATAAAATCGTGTTTTTAAAAAAGTTTTTAAAAATACTACTTATTCCAGAAGCTACCTGGTTCTCACAAATGATAGCTCAACGAAGTGTCGTCGGGTTCTCATCGTCATCATCATCACCACCACGTGGTCATTCATAACAGCGGTCATCTACTCTAAACGGGTGACGTTGCAGGACCCGGAGAAAAAATCCACGCAACCACGGGTGGAGAAAAATAAAGAGAGACACGCAAACTCAACATACACAGCAGCAGGCGTCAGGGTCGAGATCGAACCCACGACCTCCTGCGTACCAGGCGAGATAGTTAACATCCGGGCCTCTTATTTAATGCCGAGTTGACCTAGGGAGTGCGCTCACTCTGAGTGCAGTTTGGTGAGAAGGCGTGGAGATCCTCGCAGTCCTCGCAGGCCGTGCCGTGAACCCGTGCTGCCATCACCATCACCACCACCACCATCACCATCGTCAACATCACAACCATCAACATCATCACCATCAACATCATCAACATCACCACAACCATCGTCAACAACATCATCACCATCAACATCATCACCATCACCACCACAACCATCGTCATCAACATCATCACCATCAACATCATCATCACCACAACCATCTCAACATCACAACCATCAACATCATCACCATCACCACAATCACCATCTCAACCATCAACATCATCACCATCACCACAACCATCGTCAACATCACAACCATCAACATCATCACCATCACAACATCATCACCACCACCACAACCATCATCATCAACATCACCACAACCATCGTCACCACAACCATCATCACCATCACCACAATCACCATCATCAACATCATCACCACACCACAACCACCACAACCATCAACATCATCACCATCACCACAACCATCTCACCATCATCACCATCACACAACCATCACCACAACCATCAACACATCACCATCATCAACATCATCACACCACCACACCATCACATCACACTCACCACANCCACTCACATCACACCACATCACTCTCACCACCACNTCACATCACAACCTCACATCATCAACTCACCACACACTCAACAACNTCACACTCACATCACCATCACCTGTCACTCACCATCACTCTCCTCACACTCGCCTCACCCTCACCTGACACTCACCTGACACCACCTCACACTCACCTCACTCTCACCGACACTCACTGACTCACCTCACACCTGCCACTCACCTGACACTCACCTGACTCACACTCACCTCACACTCACCTGTCACTCACCTGTCACGCACCTCACACTCACCTCACACTCACCTGTCACCACCTCACACTCACCTCACACTCACCTCACTCTCACCTGCCACTCACCTGACTCACACTCACCTCACTCTCACCTGACACTCACCTGTCACTCACCTGTCACTCACCTGTCACTCACCTCACACTCACCTCACCCTCACCTGCCATCACCTGATCTCACCTCAACATCACCTCACTCTCACCTGACACTCACCTCACACTCACCTCACATCACCGTCACCATCACCGTCATCACCTCACACTCACCTCACACCACCGTCATCACCGTCACCACCTCACATCACCTCACATCACCTCATCTCACTTCACACCACCTCACATCACCTCCATCACCNGTCAACCTCACCATCACCTCACACTCACCGTCATCACCGTCATCACCTCACACTCACCTCANACCACCTCACATCACCTCACTCTCACCGTCATCACCGTCANTCACCTCATCACTCACCTCATCTCACCGTCATCACCNGTCATCACCTCACACTCACCTCACTCTCACCGTCATCACCGTCACACCTCACACTCATCACCCTCACCGCCATCACCNGACATCTCACCCTCACCTCATCACCGTCATCACCTCACATCACCACACACCGTCACTCACCGTCACTCACCGTCACTCACCCACACTCACCTCACTCTCACCTGCCACTCACCTGACACTCACCTCACCCTCACCTCACTCTCACCTGACACTCACCTGACACTCACCTCACACTCACCTGCCACTCACCTCACACTCACTCACACTGCCACTCACCTGACACTCACCTCACACTCACCTGTCACTCACCTGTCACTCACCTCACACTCACCTCACTCTCACCTGCCACTCACCTGTCACTCACCTCACACTCACTCACCCTCACCTGCCACTCACCTCACACTCACCTCACTCTCACCTGCCACTCACCTGACTCTCACCTCACACTCACCTCACCCTCACCTGCCACTCACCTCACCCTCACCTGCCACTCACCTGACTCTCACCTCACACTCACCTCACTCTCACCTTTCACTCACCTGTCACTCACCTCACACTCACCTCACTCTCACCTGCCACTCACCTGACTCTCACCTCACACTCACCTGTCACTCACCTGTCACTCACCTCACACTCACCTCACACTCACCTGTCACTCACCTCACACTCACCTCACTCTCAACTGACTCTCACCTGACTCTCACCTCACACTCACCTGACTCTCACCTCACACTCACCTCACTCTCACCTGTCACTCACCTCACACTCACCTCACTCTCAACTGTCACTCACCTGTCACTCACCTCACACTCACCTCACTCTCACCTGTCACTCACCTGTCACTCACCTCACACTCACCTCACACTCACCTCACACTCACCTCACTCTCACCTCACACTCACCTCACTCTCACCTGACACTCACCTGNCTCACTCACCTCACACTCACCTGTCACTCACCTGTCACTCACCTCACACTCACCTCACACTCACCTGTCACTCACCTCANCCTCACCTGCCACTCACCTCACACCTCACACTCACCTCACCCTCACCTGCCACTCACCTCACCCTCACCTCACCCTCACCTCACCCTCACCTGCCACTCACCTGTCACTCACCTCACACCTGCCACTCACCTGACACTCGCAGCTGCCGTTGTTCTGTATTCCGTCGAGGCACTGGCCGTGTCGCGAGCACGGCGCCCCGGCCCGCCAGGGCACTCTGCGTGCACACAAAGACAAAGGTCCCCGTGTAGCCCCAACAGACCGGGGTAGAGTCGCACCGCGTGGTACAGACGCACGCGACTGGGATGACAGCGATGACGACGCCTCGTCACGATGTTGATGATGGTGACAATGGTGGTGGTGATGGTGGTGGTGGTGTTGGTGATGGTGGTGATGGTTATGATGGTGATGGTGGTAATGGTGTTGGTGATGGTGTNGGTGATGGTGGTGGTGGTGATGGTGATGGTGGTGATGGTGATGTTGGTGGTGTTGATGTTGGTGATGGTGGTGATGGTGGTGGTGATGTTGGTGGTGGTGATGTTGGTGATGTTGGTGATGGTGGTGGTGATGGTGATGATGGTGGTGATAATGGTGATGGTGGTGTTGATGGTGTTGGTGGTGTTGGTGGTGGTGATGGTGGTGATGGTGATGTTGGTGATGGTGGTGATGGTGGTGATGTTGGTGATGGTGATGTNGGTGATGGTGGTGATGTTGGTGATGTTGGTGATGGTGATGGTGGTGATGGTGGTGGTGGTGATGTTGGTGTTTGTCCTCGCCACCGACCCAGGCAGTCGGGTNCCCAGAATCCTGAGCAGCAGTTTGGCTCCATCACCGTCTTCTTGCAGGTCTGGCGGCAGCCGGGCAGCGACGTCGGCACGCGGAGAGACTTGGTTTGGTAGCTGCGCACACACACATCACCGTGGTGATAGTGGTGGTGGTGATGGTGGTGGTGATGGTGGTGGTGGTGATGATGGTGATGATGGTGGTGATGGTGGTGGTGATGATGGTTATGGTGATAGTGGTGGTGATGGTGGTGGTGAAGATGGTTGTGATGGTGATTGTGACGGTGACGATGGTGATGGTGGTAATGATGGTGGTGATGGTGGAGTTGATGATGGTGATGGTGACGGTGACGATGGTGATGATGGTAATGATGGTGGTGATGGTGGTGATTGTGATAATGGTGATGATGGTGATGATGATGATGGTGGTAGTGATGGTGGTGGTGACGGTGATGATGGTGGTGATAATGTTGATGATGGTTGTGGTGATGATGGTGGTGATGATGATGGTGATGATGGTGGTGATGATGATGGTGGTGATGGTGATGCGCCACCTGCAGTCACGTGTGCGCTCCCTGCGCCCTCTGGGCGATAACCACGTGGGCAGCGCACGCGTCTGTCGGGAGCACGGCGACACGCGGTCTTGGTGCGTACCACTGTGGGCACGTCGCAACGCCGCCTCGTCGCCGCCGTCGTCTGCTCGTGGTGATGACAACATCATCATCATCGCCATCATCGCCATCATCATGTGCACAATCATCATCATCTAGACCATCATCATCATCGCCATCATCATCATCGCCATCATCATCATCGCCATCATCACCGTCGTCATGATCGCCACCATCATCATCATCATCGCCATCATCATGTGCACAATCATCATCATCTAGACCGTCATCATCATCATCGCCATCATCACCACCATCATCATCATCATCATCATCTCGCCATCATCATCATNATCATCATCATCGCCATCATCATCATCATCATCACCATCATCATCATCTAGACCGTCATCATCATCATCGCCATCATCATCATCGCCATCATCATCATCGCCATCATCATCATCNGNATCATCATCATCATTGCCATCATCATCATCGCCATCATCATCATCATCATCGCCATCATCATCATCGCCATCATCATCATCATCTAGACCGTCATCATCATCGTGTGCACCATCATCATCATCGTCATCTGCACCGTCATCATCATCATCACCACCATCATCATGTGCATAACCATCATCATCACCATCATCATTGTGTGCGTCATATGCATGTGCACCATCATCGTTATCATTTCCACCACCATCAGCATCAGCATCATCATATGCACCACCATCAGCAACATCATGGGCATCATCAGCATCATCATCATCAGCAATATCATGTGCACCATCACCATTATCGTTATGATTATCATCATGTGGATCATAATCATCAGCATCATTGGCATCTGTAGAATCATAATCCCCATCTGTGTAACCATCGTCGTCGTCATCATGGACACACTATTATTATAATATGTTCTTATGATTCAATGCATCATCGATGTGTTTTGATTTACCGGGTAAGGCCCCACTGAGCTACTTTGTAACTCTGTTTCAGAAACGAACTGGCTCTCACAGACGACAGCTCAATGAAAGTGGCTCATAGCAGCAGCCGACTGCGCTGAACGAATGTTGATTCTAAATGTGGGAGGATGGACCCAGAGAAAAATCCACGCGACCACGTGGAGAGAGAGAGAGACACGCAAACTTCAAATACACAGCAGCAGGCGTCAGGGTCGGGATCGAGCCCACGACATTCTGTGTACCAGGCGAGGTAGTTAACATCTCCTAACCACCGTGGCGCGTGGTGATCATCACCACGTGATCATCATCACGTGCATCATCATCATCAATCTCCACCACCGTCATCATGTCACCTCTTTATTTGCTTTATAATCACCATCATTATCGTCCTACGCCATCGACACAATCTCATCGTCATCATCATGTTCACAGTCTCCCTCCTAACACCCCCCCCCCGCAACTCAGATTTGCACGGCTGGCCCCGTACGGTGCGAAAGAAATCCAACACACACACGTCATCATCATCATTATGCTCAGGCTGCAACTTTCATCATGATCATCACCACAACCTCTTCCTTCTCACACCACCACCACCACCGTCATCATCATTGTGCTCAGGCTGCAACCTTCATCATGATCATCACCACCACCTCTTCCTTATAACACCACCACCACCATCATCATCATAATTGTGCTCAAGCTGCAACCTTCATCATGATCATCACCACCACCTCTTCTCACACCACCACCATCATCATCATTGTGCTCAGGCTGCAACTTTCATCGTGATCATCACCACCACCACCTCTTCCCTCTCACACACCACCATCATCATCATCGTCGCCGTCACCGCCACCTTCACCACAGCTCACCTGCCCACCGCACCATTGTACGCAGATGCCCACCGCTCACCTGCGTCTGCGGCAAGGACGCGACGATGTGGAGGAGGAGGACGAGGAGGGAGACGAGGAAGAGGAGCAGCGACGAGGTGAGGGAAGTGTGCCGAGTGGCTCCGCGAGCCATGGCGAGACGGCGCTCGCTGCTTGCTGCCCGCTGGGCTGGCTCTGTGGGCCTGTTGGTCCGTCTGTGTGTGGCTGTCTGTGTGTGTGTCTGTCTGTGTGTGTCTGTGTGTGTCTGTCTGTGTGTGTCTGTCTGTGTGTGTCTGTGTGTCTGTGTGTCTGTCTGTGTCTGTGTGTTGTCTGTCTGTGTGTGTGTCTGTGTGTGTCTATTGGCCTGTTGGTCCGTCTGTGTGTGCCTGTCTGTCTGCCTGTGTCTCTGTCTGTCTGTCTGTGTGTGTCTGTCTGTCTGTGTGTGTCTGTGTGTGTCTGTGTGAGTCTGTCTCTCTGTGTGTGTCTGTGTTTGTGACTGTCTGTGTGTGTCTGTGTTTGTGACTGTCTGTCTGTGTGTGTCTGTCTGTGTGTGTCTGTGTCTGTGTGTCTGTCTGTCTGTGTCTGTGTGTCTGTCTGTCTGTGTGTGTGTCTGTGTGTGTCTATTGGCCTGTTGGTCCGTCTGTGTGTGCCTGTCTGTCTGCCTGTGTCTCTGTCTGTCTGTCTGTGTGTGTCTGTCTGTGTCTGTGTGTGTCTGTGTGAGTCTGTCTCTCTGTGTGTCTGTGTTTGTGACTGTCTGTGTGTGTGTCTGTGTGTGTGTCTGTCTGAGAGTCTGTCTGTCTGTGTCTGTGTGTCTGTCTGTCTGTGTGTGTGTCTGTGTGTGTCTATTGGCCTGTTGGTCCGTCTGTGTGTGCCTGTCTGTCTGCCTGTGTCTCTGTCTGTCTGTCTGTGTGTGTCTGTCTGTGTCTCTGTCTGTCTGTGTGTGTCTGTGTGAGTCTGTCTCTCTGTGTGTGTCTGTGTTTGTGACTGTCTGTGTGTGTGTCTGTCTGAGAGTCTGTCTCTCTGTGTGTGTCTGTGTTTGTGACTGTCTGTGTGTGTCTGTGTGTGTGTCTGTCTGAGAGTCTGTCTCTCCGGTAGTCCGACTCCCTGACGCGTGCGCGATCTCCTCGGCGTGGACGACGCTGCCGCGGTCGACTGTGGAAGGGGATGGAGGAGGCGGCTCGAGAAGGAGAAGAAGGAGAAACGACGCCACGGACGACCCCCCACACCGCCCCAGTGACCCCTCTCAGCTCAGCAGCAACAGCGAGTGGTGGGACAGAAGTGCGGGAGAGCGAGAGAGATGTGGAGGCCGGGTGGGTGGGTCGGGGGGCTGCAGGAGGATATCCTCATAGCCGTGGAGACACACACAGTGACGACACACAGACAAAGATCCCCCGTGTAGCCTGAACAGACTACTGGGGCAAGTGCTGCGAGTGAGCACGAAACAAAGACAAAGATCTCCCGTGTAGCCTGAACAGACTACTGGGGCAAGTGCTGCGAGTGAGCACGAAACAAAGACAAAGATCCCCCGTATAGCCTTCACAGACTGTCGGGGCGTTCTGTAAGCGAGCACCTATGAAGGCCGGCACGGCACACGAGGGGTGGGTGGCCAGCGATGTGTTTACACATCGCACCCGGTACTCATTTCAGGCCGAGTCGACCTAGGGAGGCCCAGGACCGGTTCAGACAATCGTCACCGATGTTGGCCGTGAGCGGGAATCGAACTCGGGCGGCAGGGTTCGTAGCGCGAGTGCGCTAACCGCTGCCCCACCGCTCCCACCGCTATCTAACTAATAGTGATCGACGTTGTGCGAGATCGATGAGAGCGTGGGACAGTTCTTGAGCTGAGCGACGTCGTCGTTGTAAAGTGTCGAGGTGCATTGAGACGGTGGTGGTGTTGGTGGTGGTGGTGATGGTGGTGGTGATGGTGGTGGTGATGGTGGTGATGGTGGTGGTGGTGGTGGTGGTGATGGTGGTGATAGTGGTGGTGGTGGTGATGGTGGTGGGATGGTGGTGATGGTGGTGATGGTGGTGGGAATGGTGGTGGTGTTGGNGGTGATGGTGGTGGTGGTGGTGGTGATGGTGGTGGTNGTGTGGTGGTGGTGGTGATGGTGGTGATGGTGATGTGGGATGGTGGTGATGGTGGTGTGTTGGTGGTGTGATGATGGTGTGGTGGTGGTGGTGATGGTGGTGTGGTGATGGTGGTGGTGATGTGTGGTGGTTGATGGTGGTGTGGTGGTGGTTTGATGGTGGTGTGTTGGTGGTTGATGATGGTGTGGTGGTGGTGGTGATGGTGGTGTGGTGATGGTGGTGATGGTGGTGATGGTGGTGATGGTGGTTGATGGTGGTGTGGTGGTGTTGGTGTGGTGATGGTGGTAGTGGTGATGGTGGTGTGGTGGTGGTTGGTGGTGATGGTGGTGTTGGTGGTGATGGTGGTGTGGTGGTGTGGTGGTGGTAGTGGTGATGTGTGGTGTTGGTGGTGATGTTGGTGTGATGGTGGTGGTGAAGGTGGTGGTGGTGGTGGTGGTGATGTGGTGGTGGTGATGGTGGTGATGGTGTGGTGGTGATGTTGGTAGTGGTGATGGTGGTGGTGGTGATGTTGGTGTGATGATGGTGGTTGATGTGGTGGTGTGATGTTGGTGTGATGGTGGTGGTGGTGATGATGATGGNGGTGTGTGTGGTGATGGTGGTGTGGTGTGTGGTGATGTGGTGTGATGATGGTGGTGGTGATGTGATGGTGGTGGTGTGTGTGGTGGTGGTGGAGGAGGGCACACCAGAGTGGAGCAGTGGTGGAGAAGTTGANAGAGAGTGTGGTGGTGAGTGGGTGGCTGACTGTGATGGTGATGTGGTGGTGGTTGAACACAGTGTAGTGGTGGTGGTTGACCACAGTGGTAGTGGTTGACCACAGTGGTGGTGGTGGTTGACCACAGTGTGGTGGTGGTTGACCACAGTGGTGGTGGTGGTTGAGCACAGTGTAGTGGTGGTGGTTGACCACAGTGTGGTAGTGGTGGTGGTTGACCACAGTGTGGTGGTGGTTGACCACAGTGGTGGTGGTTGACCACAGTGTGGTGGTGGTGGTTGACCACAGTGTGGTGGTGGTTGAACACAGTGTAGTGGTGGTGGTTGACCACAGTGTAGTGGTTGACCACAGTGGTGGTGGTTGAACACAGTNGTAGTGGTGGTGGTTGACCACAGTGGTGGTGGTTGACCACAGTNGTGGTGGTGGTGGTTCACAGTGTGGTGGTGGTTCAGTGTGGTGGTGGTGGTGGTTCAGTGTGGTGGTGGTGGTTCAGTGTGGTGGTGGTTGACCACAGTGTGNTAGTGGTGGTGGTTGACCACAGTGGTGGTGGTGGTTGACCACAGTGTGGTGGTGGTTGACCACAGTGGTGGTGGTGGTTGACCACAGTGGTGGTGGTGGTTGACCACAGTGTGGTGGTTGACCACAGTGTGGTGGTGGTGGTTGACCACAGTGTAGTGGTGGTGGTTGACCACAGTGGTGGTGGTTGACCACAGTGTGGTGGTGGTGGTTGACCACAGTGTGGTGGTGGTTGACCACAGTNTGGTGGTGGTGGTTGACCACAGTGTGGTAGTGGTGGTGGTTGACCACAGTGGTGGTGGTGGTTGACCACAGTGTGGTGGTGGTTGACCACAGTGGTGGTGGTGGTTGTTGACCACAGTGGTGGTGGTGGTGGTTGACCACAGTGGTGGTTGTTGACCACAGTGGTGGTGACTGAGACGAACCGAGTTCTCAACACGGGTGGAGGAGTCACCGAGTGAAGTTCACGGAGCGGCAGCCACCACGGGGTCGGCGCAGCGACAGAAGCGCGACGAGGAGGCGACTGACCGCCTGTGAGCGAGCGACTGGACCGATCAGTCAACCGCGGTGGCTAGGAGATGTTCACTACCTCGCCTGGTGTGCAGGAGGTCGTGGGTTCGATCCCGACTCTGAAGATGCCTGCTGCTGTATATTTGTAGTTTGCCAGTCTTTCTCTCTCATCGTCATCACGGTGGCTAGGAGATGTTAACTATCTCGCCTGGTATACAGGAGGTCGTGGGTTCCATCCCGACCCTGATGATGCTTGCCGTACATTTGGAGTTTGCGTGTCTTTCTCTCTCATCATCATCACGATGGCTATGAGATGTTAACTACCTCGCTTGGTCTACAGGAGGTCGTGGGTTCGCTCCCGACGCTGACGCCTGCTGCTGTGTATTTGGAGTTTTCGTGTCTCTCCTCTGCCCGTGGCCCCGTGGATTTTTCTCCGGGTTTCCCCTCCCCATTTAGAATCAACATCACGCGTTTGGAGTATTTGGCTGCTATATATGTCCACGTGATGATGATAAACCACGATCATTCGTGATCGCCAGCGTTATAACGAGGAACGGATGCTCCGCTACAACGCGGTTTGCGAGCCGGTCGACCACGGACTACTTTCTGGAGCTGCGCCACTGAGCGGTGCGGTGATACGGTACGCGGAACGATACGCTAACAAGGCGGCGTACCCTCAAGTTAGCTGTCCCATCTCACCACGTGGTGTGTAGTAGGTCACGTCTCACCACGTGGTGTGTAGTAGTTACGTCACGTCTCACCACGTGGTGCGTGTAGTATTACGCACGTCTCACCACGTGGTGTGTAGTACGTCACGTCTCACCACGTGGTGTGTAGTANGTCACGTCTCACCACGTGGTGTGTAGTAGTATGCACGTCTCACCACGTGGTGTGTAGTAGTATGTCACGTCTCACCACGTGGTGTGTAGTAGTATGTCACGTCTCACCACGTGGTGTAGTAGTATTACGTCACGTCTCACTCATCACGTGGTGTGTAGTAGTACGTCACGTCTCACCACGTGGTGTATAGTATTACGTCACGTCTCACCACGTGGTGTGTAGTAGTATTACGTCACGTCTCACTCATCACGTGGTGTGTGTAGTACGTCACGTCTCACCACGTGGTGCGTGTAGTATTACGTCACGTCTCACCACGTGGTGTGTGGGGGCGATTAGCCCCCAGTGCCCCCCCCTCTCTCGGATGGCCCCCCACTCCCCATCCCATCCTCCAACCTCCTGACCAAGCAGAGGCCAAACAGCTCACGGATATTTGCATCAGCTTACATTTTATTTTATCAACGAATACATTCCAGTGCAAAGTGTCCATTCCTTCTGTGCAATACATCACTGTGTGTTTTGATATCGTGTTTGATAAACGTGGCAAAAAGGAAAAAAATATAATCTTTGAACTCGCCCGTGTATGCGTCTCCTGCGGACGAAACCACGAAAACGGGCTTGTTCCACCTTTACAGAGCATCATCAGCATCATTGGCTGTTGTGTCGGCATTAATAGCAGCAGCAACAGCAATTGAAATCAACAGCAGCAGAAGCAGCAGCATTGGCAATTGTCGGTTTGGCAGCAGTCGCATCGGCGGCATGAGCAACAGCACCAGCAAATGATCACGCCGGCATCCGCAGCAGAATTGGCAGCAGCAGCAACAACCACCACACCTTCCATCATCATCAGAAGCATAAGCAGCAACATCACCATCATCATCATAACAGCAGCACCAGCATCACCACCTCCAACATCATAAGCAGCAGCAGCAGCACCATCACCACCATCACAAGCAGCAGCACCATCACCACTACCATCATACGCATGAGCAGCAGTAGCAGCGCCATGAGCATCAAGAGTCGCTTGGAACACAGTCTCAAATATTTGTTTTGATATTTGACCAATTAAGGCCGACTGAGCTCTTCGCTAGGCGTGATGTGGCCACAAATGATAGCTCAACGAAGTGGCTTGCCATCAGGTGGACATTCATCGCAGCCAAATACTCTAAAACGCGTGATGCTGTGATTCTAAATGTGGAGGGAAAAAGTGGAGGACCCAGAGAAAAATCCACGCGACCACGGGGGGCAGAGAGAGACACGCAAACTCTGAATACGCACCAGGCGTGAGGGTCGGGATCGAACCCACGACCTCCTGTGTACACCAGGCGAGGTAGTTAACATCTCCTAGCCACCATGATGATAGACCCCCCCCCCAAAAGGGGGCCTACATTGACCCCAGCAGCCAGGCGACGTAAATACGCGGGGGGGGGGGGGGGGCTAAACACACACACAAAAGTCAAAGATCCCCCGTATAGCCTGTAACAGACTATTAGGACAAGTGCTGTTTGCGAGCATCTATGAAGGCCGGCACGGCACACGAGGGGGTGGGTGGTCAACACCACGCCCGGCCGCCTTTGTCCCCGGTGGTGATGTTGTTACACACCGCACCAGGTACTCATTTGAGGCCGAGTCGACCAAGGAGAGGCCCAGGACCGGCTCACATAATCGTCACCGGTCGGCCGTGAGTGGGAATCGAACTCGGCCCGCCAGGTTCGTAACGCAGCGTAGCGCTGACCGCTGCACTACCGCTCCCCGTTACGCACACACACACACAGACACACACAGACACATACACACACACACAGACACACAGACACATAGACACACACAGACACATAGACACACAGACACACACACACACGACTCATGTACAATACACGCAGAATGCTTTTGCACAGCACAGAGTCTGAACGCGGCTGAATTCCCAGATGCTGCAGGGCCCCACGGGGCCACTGGGGGCCACTGGGGCCCCTGGAGGCCCCTGGAGGCCTCGAGTGCAGCCCCCGACGACACACAAAGACGATGCCACTTGTAGCTCGTGGCGAAACGTCGTACTCGGATTGTAGATGTTTGTGGATTTGCTCTCCAACACACAAGCGGTGTGGTGCTGTACTAGTGACGAATTGGCACGTTCTGTTTACGTGACAAACCTTACGGATTGGCTGCGTCGTGTGGTGGCGGGTTTAACGACACGATTATCCATAGAACAGGTTTCTTGGGTGAGATCGCGTAAATATGTAAATGTGTCGTTAAACTCGCCACCACCCGACGCAGCCAACTAGTAAGGGTTGTCACGTGAACAGAACGTGGCCAATTTGTCGCTAGTACAGCACTAACCGGTGTGTTGGAGAGCCAAGTCACAACATTTACAATTTGACACGTTTATATTTATGTGATCTAACCCAAAAACACCCTGTGTTATGGATGGTATTGGTCGCGAAAGCCCAACTGCATGTTAAATACACAAAAAGTGAACACAACCCATCATTTTTCGATCTAAAGCTTTCGTGACTGCAGGGTTTCATCTTCTTGGTTATTTCGGTAAAGTCACGTAGAATGGAAATAATAAAATAATAAAAATAAAACATAAGAAAATAATTCTCACGACGTTTCGGCCACAACGCAAGCAGCCGTCCTCAGGTGGAGAATTATTTAATTATGTTTTATTTTAATTATTTTATTATTTCCATTCTACGTCACTTTACCGAAAGAACCAAGAAGACAACCCATCATGCTGCTCTCTAACCCCCAACGGTTTCAAATGGTGTGGCAGGCACTTTCGCCGACGTCTTATCGGCAAAAGTGGTGTCCCCCCCCACTCCCCCTCTGAAAGTTAGTGAAGAACACCGCTGTAGACAACCAGTTCGCACGCGTGCTTTGTAAACACAGAGATGCAGTCATAGGCAAGGGTAGGAGGGTAAGGCCTTGAGGCTGGACTTGCCAACAGAGGCAGGGAGTGGACAGCACGGATAGCTTGGGAGGGCGGTGGCGGTGGCGGTGACGGTGACGGTGGTGGCGGTGGGGATCTCCACATCAACGGGCAGCGGGGGCTACAACAGATGTCTGGTGCGAGAGGTTGGGTCAAAGGCTACGTGGGAGTGTTTCTGGCCCGTGTCTTGATATCCACTGCTACCCTGTCTGACGAATGCCGCTGCCGGGCTTGAAGGTCAAGAGGCCGACGGTTCCGTTCCATCTCCGGGAGCGGGCAGATCAAACCACGTGGGGGGAGGTGGGGGGGGAGATTGTTAAATCCGCCGCCTTCCAAGGANCCCCCCCCCTCCGCCCACCCCCCACAGCGCCTCCGCCGCCCGCCAGCAGGCGACGCGGTTCACGGCGGCAGGTGCCGCGCTGCCGTGGCCTCCGCCTGGTGGTGCCGCGGGCCAAGGCCGCGTGGACGTGGCCCCGTGGGATGGCCGCAGACAGGAACGACGCGCGCGCCAGTGAGCTGGCGCCGCGCCGCCAACTCTGGGCGCGCTCCGTACCAAGCGCACGCCGCCCGTGCCCTCAAGAAGGCGCCCCCCCCCCCCGCTGACAGTGAACGTCGCTACCACCGTTGCCCATCGCTCCTTTCCCCCCTCGAAATGGCACGGACGACGGACGCACGCGGTGGTGGCGTCGTCGCGTTGTCGTTGAGAACACGTCGAGGGTTCGGCGTCGTGGCCCGGAGAGAACAGAGGAACACCACCACTGGGGCTCTCTTCTCTCTCCTCTCTCAGTCTCTCTCCTCTCCCTCAGTCTCTCTCTCTCTCTCCCCATCGCAGGCCCCTTCCGCCAGCGGTGGCCCGACCAGGCAGTCGCAGGGCTGCACCTTTAACTTGCTGACACTGCTCCGAGCATCAAACGCGTCGACCCGAAAGTGCCCCCCCCCGCATCCCCCCGCCCCCCCACCGCGTGAGTCTTGGCGCTCCGCACTGCCACCGCGTGAGCCCGCACCGTAGTCCGGTCGTGAACATCCCTTCCTGCCGGTCCCAGGCACTGTGTGTTTTGTTGTTGGTTACCGACACCGCTGAAACTTTCCCGGGCCGCGGTTGAGACGGTGTGAGATGACACTGTGACCCCACTGAGTCTTCAAACTCCCGCGGTACAAATATTATAGCAAATGACTTCCTCCCCTTACCGCTCACCCTCTCCCCGCCGTCACCGGAATTTAGAATTAGCTTTGGGGTTAAGCTACCCGGTGGGGTCAAGAGGTGTTCAAGTAACACAGAGCACATTCTGTGGGGTTCAAGATGCAATCTCACACTGGCCAATAGCACCGCTAACACCAAAGCGTCAAACCAGAGTTGTTAAAGACCGTCGGCCGCTGGCGCCCGTGTGAAATGCAGCGTCCGCCTGGCACCAGCGGGGTCAGGTTAGTGATCAGCACCACCCATCCTCCTCCTCCCTCCTCCTCCGCCGCCTCCTGCTGCTGCTGCTGCTACTGGCGTCACGAGGGCAGCAGCCGCACGGGCAGCTGGCGCGCGTGCACGTTCCGCCAGTGATGCGCCAGCAGCGACACGAGACGCTCCCTGCCGGGTGTGCTGGGCGCACGCAGCAGCCAACGCTCCTCCCCCCCTCCTTCGCACCACCGCCGCCGCCGCCACCACCACCCCACCGTCATCGTCGTCGTCATTGTCACGGCTTTCTTCTCTTCGTACGCTATCGGGAGTTTTACTCTCCTGCGCGCCGCTATGTTGTTTGGCAGGCTTCTGCTGCTGTTGCTGCGGCGGATTGTTGCTTTTCTTTTGCCGACTCTTTTGCTGTTGCTGCTGCGGCTGCTGCTGCTCCTGCGCAGCTGCCGCGGCCCCCACCCGCTGAACACGAGCGCCAGCGTGTGAGCGCAGCCCTCCCGCCCCTCGAGCCGCGCCAGCGCCGCCACCCTCCGCACCGCCACCACGCCAAAGTGCGGGCGCGGCGCGGGCGCCTTGGCGAACGGCGGCAGCGGGTGACCCACCGTATCCTCGCTGCACAGGCAGAGCAGCGCCGGCGTCAGCACCAGCGACCTCGCCGCCGCCGCTCCCGCCTCCCGCGCGCGCCGACGTCTTGGAACACGAGCAGGTAGAAGAGGAGGCTCGGGGGCAGCCGCGGCGACGGCGAAGAGGGCGGCGGGGCGAGGAGGGCGAGGAGGTGGAGGACGAGGACGAGGAGGAGGAGGTGTCGGGGAGTCGGCCTGGCTCACCGTGAAGAGGAGCTCCCCGATCACCTCTTCGTCGGGGTACACGAAGGAGGTGTGGCTCGCGGGACCAGCGCTCCCCCCGGGACCTGCTGCGGGGCGCGGAGTGACGGGGAACATGCATGAGAGCAGCGACAACAACAGCAACAGCAGTGACGATGGCGGCCATCATTTGTATTCCACCGTAGCACGGACGCGTGCAGACGCAGACCTAGCGCGGAGAGCCACAGACCTACGGCATGCGGGAACAGAGAGACGTGGGCGAGAAGAACGTCAAAAACAGCCGTTAACCATTCCGTTCCGATGACGTCCGTTACGATGACGTACGTGTACCATGACACACGTGTACCATGACGCACGTGTACCATGACGCACGTGTACCATGACGCACGTGCACCATGACGCACGTGCACCATGACACACGTGCACCATGACACACGTGCACCATGACACACGTGTACCATGACGCACGTGTACCATGACGCACGTGTACGTCATCGGTGGTGTGAGAGTCAACTTGCCCGGAGCGTCGTTCTACTCTGGGGATGTTCACAGCTTGCTGGGGCTACCCCACTCACCTATGCCTCTACACTCTGACTGTGTACTCACTGTGTACTCACTCTGCGTGTACTCACTGTGACTCTGTGTGTACTCACTGTGACTCTGTGTGTACTCACTCTGACAGTATGTGTGTACTCACTGTAAATCTGTGTACATTCACTCTGTGTGTACTCACTCTGTTTACTCACTGTGACAGTGCGTGTACTCACTGTGTACTCACTGTGACTGTGTGTGTACTCACTCTGTGTACTCACTCTGACTGTGTGTGTACTCACTCTGTGTACTCACTGTGACTCTGTGTGTACTCACTGTAAATTTGTGTGTACTCACTGTAACTGTATGCATCGACTGCAATGCATTGTCCAACTCTCTTGCGCAGCCGTTAAATATTGAGGGATCGTCTTTAAACGTGCAGTGCCTACAGGTTAATTCACAATAATAAAAATGACAGGTGTGACGTTGCAAAATAACAACTTGAATTTTTGAGTTGCACCCTAACACGCAAATTCACAAATGCATAGCAGGTTCTCGATTGTAGTGGATTCATGGTCTCAGCCCAGCCACAATGGTTTACATAGACCAATACAAATAAATACATCGACTATTTTTATTTTACCAGGTAAGGCCCACTGAGCTATTTACCTGTTTTTCAGAAGCGATCTGGCTCTCACAAAATGATGGCCAACAAAGTGCTTGTCAAGGGAAACGTCTAGCAGCCAATCACTCTAAACGCGTGTCGTCGATTCCAAATGTGGAGGGAAAACCGGAGGACTTGGAGAGAAATCCACACGACGATGGCGAGAACACGCAAAAATATACAGCAGCAGGCGTCAGGGTCGGGATGGAACCCACAACCTCCTGCATACCTGGCGAGGTAGTAAACATCTCCTAGCCACCGTGATGATGATGAGAGAGAGAGACACGCAAACTCCAAATATACAGCAGCAGGCGTCAGGGTCGGGATGGAACCCACGACCTCCTGCACACAGTGAGGAAAAAAGTATTTGATCCCTGCTGATTTTGTACGTTTGCCCACTGACAAAGAAATGATCAGTCTATAATTTTATGGTGAGAGACAGAGTAACAACAACAAAATCCAGAAAAACGCATGTTTATATTGAGCATTTTAAGAGTGGGCTCCTAATGTCAACTCGTTACCTCTGTGATTGCCACAAGGTGCACCAAGTCTGTCTGTTTGAGAGGGGTCAAATACTTATTTCCCTCATTAAAATGCTAATTAATTTATAACATTTTTGACATTCGTTTTCTGGATTTTGTTGTTGTTATTCTGTCTCTCACTGTTCAAATAAACCTACCATTAAATTATAGACTGATCATTTCTTTGTCAGTGGGCAAACCTACAAAATCAGCAGGGGATCAAATACTTCTTTCCCTCACTGTACCTGGCCAGGTAGTTAACATCTCCTCGCCACAGAGACCAACGGGCCTATAGAAACCCACAGACCGAGCCTTCACCACACTGGTCAGTGGCGGGGTTAGCGAACGGGGAGTTCCAAGGCCAGCTCAGATATCTATCACCACACAGGGTCGGCGTCTTGTCCGCTGCCGATTTGCCGTGCCGAACCGGAAGGCGAAAAACCGTGATACGGCGCCTCGCAAGAAGACGTCCGAATCGGACTAAGCAGGGCCAGGGGCCGGGGCTGACGGTGCGTTCGTTGCGCGCGTGACGCGAGAGCCACGACCCAAGCGCGGCTTCGCCGTGTAAATCTGAACGCGTCACGAGTGATGTCAGCGGCACGGGTTGACTCCTGCAGTGGAAAAACAACCTTGGGCAGCTGAGCTGCGCCGGGGTGCCTCGTCGCGCGGGACACGCAGGAACACGCAGGTACACGCCAACACAGACGCACGCTCGTCGCTATCATTATTATCTCATCGAGCGCACGCATCCTGTCACATGACCTCCCGCACCCCCCCCCCCCGGCCCCCGTGGGGATCTCACGGTTTTTGTAAAAATGTGTTGCAGGCACAATGAAAGCAGCCGCAGTAGCAAAAACAACAACAACAACCAACAAGGATTGAGCATTCCCAGCCACCACCATCACACCCCCCCCCCCCCAAACCGCACCACCACCATCCCACCCATTCCTCCCCGGCAACACAAACTGGCCAACCCTACCGGATTCACTGGTCGGCTACCAGGCTTAAACCCTCTAACCGCACACCACCACCACCACACCTCTACCACCACCTCTACCACCACCTCTACCACCACTATCGCTGTCAACACTATCACCTCCACCACTACCACCACCGCCAGGACTACCGCCACTGCTACCACTATCACCACTATCACCTCCACCACGACCATCACCACCACCACTACCGCCACCACTATCACCACTATCACTTCCACCACTACCATCACCGCCACCACTACCGCCACCGCCACCACTATCACCACTATCACCTCCACCACTACCATCACCGCAACCACAACCACTATCGCCACCACCACCACCACCACGATCACCGTGACGACCATCACTAACACCACCCTGAAGAACCCCCCCGACCCCGCTACCACGGCCGCCACCCTCCCCTTCCTCGGCCGTGGGCAAGTGGGACAATGAATCTGTCCTGCCGCGCTTCCTGTCGGCAGTGCGAGACCGGGCGCAGTCAGCACGCATTGCAACGCGGCTGCTGACGCAGACGTCTGCAACTTGCGAAGGTGGGAGGGGGGAGGAGGCGGGGGAGGGTGGCGAGACGAGGGGTGGGGCGGTGTTGGCTGGTTGTGTCGGTGTGTTAAGTGAATGGTTGCGGCGTTTTTTTTTGCCCGTGCGGCGAGCGTGGCCATTAGAAGCGTGCGATGATTGATTCGATGAACTGCGAGGCCGAGATAGTCGCTCGCCGCCGATGTAGGACGTGGTGGCCGGGAATCCAGCCCGCTGGAACAAGTAAACTTAAGAAGTGAACACTATCGTCAATAATGCTGTGGCCTCAACAGAAAATATACATTCACATTGTCAATGTTCAGATTGTAAATGTCGTGGCTAGGCTCTCCAACACACCGGTTAGTGCTGTCCTAGTATACTACACTATACACTACACTATACACTACACTACTATACACTACACTACTATACACTACACTACTATACACTACTACATACTACACTATACACTACACTATACATTACACTACTATACACTACACTATACACTACTACATACTACACTATACACTACACTATACACTAGTGCTGTACTAGTGACAAATTGGCACGTTCTGTTTACGTGACAACCCTTACTAGTTGGCTGTGTCGGGTGGTGGCAGGTTTCACAACACATTTATATTTACATGATCTAACTCAAAGCCGACGTGTTAAATATATTCCTGTGTTTCACGAATAACGTGATGCCATGTCTCTTTCCCTTCAAGCCCACGCAGAGAGTGACACCGATGAACGTGTTGGTTGTCACGTTAACCGTGCTCATGCAACGCTGCCAACGCAGCAACGTCGCACAAATAATTTGAGTTGAACTGAGGTGGCCAGTTTAAGAGCGCAGCACGCTAACCACTGCGCCAACGCTCCCCGCCGTGTTAATAAAGCCCGCCAGCAAGGCACGACGATTGCTGTTTGCGATCCCTGTTGAGTAATTTGCCATGTAACTTTATAAACATTTATGACAAACTTGGACCGTGACACCAGCACACAATGGCCTTCTCATTTCAGACGACGTCGCGAGCATCTCAGACGCCCACCGAGGCCCAGTGGATGGCGCCTAGCACTAGTAATAATATACTATTAAGCCATGCACCACTGGATAAACTTCCCTGTACATGAAGCAGTCCCCTCCTTCACCTCCTTCCGTTCCTCTCTCTTCCCTTCCTTTTCCCTCCCCTCGCCCCTCCACTCCGTCCCGTCCCTCCCTGTAGCCCTTCTGTGANCCCCACGTGCCCCACCCCCCACGTGACCCCTACGTGACCCCCAAGACCTCACGGCACTCTTCTTTTTCATTTAAAGCTTTGGACTGCAACATCCTTGTCTTTCGGTAAAGTCACGTAGAATGGGAGATAATAAAATAATNAAAATAAAACATAATAAATAATACAATTCTCACGACGTTTCGGCCACAACGCAAGCAGCCGTCCTCAGGTGAAGAACAGGTCTGTCGGAAAGACAGCGTTCTGAATCACCTGAGGACGGCTGCTTGCGTTGTGGCCGAAACGTCGTGAGAATTGTATTTTATTATGTTTTATTTTATTATTTTATTATCTCCCTTCTACGTGACTTTACCGAAAGAACCAAGAAGATGGGTCATTCATTCTCGGCATTGTGCGCCTGCCATCTAAATCACTCGATTGCCGTCACCGCTTTTAGAATACATACACAGCGCCTTGAGCTAAGGAGCTCTATCAATATATAAAATGAGAAAAGACAAGATGCACTCGCAGGAACAACTAGGGCGGTTTGACGGGCGCACGCCGCAAAGCTCTGCACACAATTCATAGAAACGATACAACGATAATAATGAAAGCTTATATATATAATGTCATTTACTTGATGCAGCAAGCGTGCTGTGACGGTTCCACCTGAAGACGGAAGCTTGTGTTGCCTCCGAAACGTCGTGATTTTTATTTTATTTTTATTTTACTTTATTAATTTTAATTTTTACCTACCTGACTTTACCGAAAAAACCCAAGAATATGAATCCTTGCAGTCACGAAAGCTTCAAATAGAAATATATAATGTCTTTCATCATACAATCCCAAGACGCTTAACGTCAATGGCAATGAAGTGGCTATGGTGGGGGGGGGGGGTGGGGTCGCGTGGAGGGGACGGGGTCAGGTGGGTGTGGGGGGGGTTCGTGACGTACCGTTAGCGGCGCTCAGGTAGGGCTGGTAGAAGTCGTTCTCGAGCGAGTCGGGGAGGGCCGGGAGGCGAGCAGCGAGAGCGCGCACGTGAGCTCCGTCACAAAGTGGTGCGTGCGCATGCTGTCCCGCGTCACGCACGCCACCACACTCTCCGCCTCGCGCCCTGCGCACGCACGCACAGACATNCCCCCACCAACGTCGTGGTGAAGCAGGCTCCGTCTGAGACCGTTGGGGCAAATGCTGTGAGCGAGCGCCTGTTGATGAAGGAGAGACGGGTACCAGAGGTCGCAACCGGGTACCCGATACCCGTACCCTACCCGATACCTGGCTACCCGTACCCGGCTGGGTACAGGTAGCCGTTTGCGACCCTGGTGCGGCCGGGTACGGGTAGACCGTGAGTCACTGGTGAGTAACCGTTTGTCACTCATTTCGGGTAGGGTACGGGTAGGGAACGGCTACCCGTACCCGGCCGGGTACGGGTAGCCGTTGCGACCCTGGTGCGGCCGGATAGGGTAGGGTAAGGAATCAAAACCCGTTTGCGACCTCTGGCGGTACATAGCATGTATGGCAGTAATGGAGTCGTGGTGAGATGATTGGTGGCGGTGATAGTGGTGGTGATGATGACGCTGACAATGAAAGTGACAATGATATTTGCACGAGCGATGTGTGTAAGTATGTATGTTGAACTCCTCTCGCACCGTACGTAGCCAACCGTGGGCGGCAAGGACAACAAACTAAACACGAAAAGCAGTTCTAAAGAAATGAGTTTCCAATCTAGATGATGATTTAAGAGTGCATGGCTCCCAGGGGTTTCCTGATATCGGAAGGAAGAACGTTCCAGACAGCCACAGAAGCATATCTGAAATCGCGCGGTGCAGTGACCGTCTTTATTCGACGATAGGCCAAAACTTGGGTAGTGTGGCCCGCATCGCCACGCCCGTTGTACACCACACCAGGTATTTGTTTAAGGTTGAGTTGACCCAGGGGAGGCCCAGTACCGGTTTCAGATATTCACCGGTGATGTAACGCAGCGCGCTGACCACAGCGCTACCGCTCCTCTCACTAAGTGGTGGTGATATCACCACAGCGCTTGTGCCAAGTTAGGTGCACATCAAGGCTATGTGAAGTGTCGAAGGCTCGCTGGCAGGAGGTCATGGGACAGACCCAGGTCCCATGGGTTGACTGACTGAGATGACGGTCAGGGCACCACCTGTGATCCCCGCTGTGCCAACACGTTGAGTTTTAGCCGCTCGTTGTTGTGAGCGTTGCTCCTCCACCCTCTGTAGATGTTGGAGGGCGACCGCCTCCAACTGCCCAGTAGCATCCTTCACGAGCCTCCTCCACAGAGGTTGATTTGACACCGCTGGTACCAGTCATCGGCAAGTCCACTCTCCACATCAGTCCATCCCTTCTCTAGCTTGTGCCGTCCCATTTAGCTCCCTCTACCCAGCCAAACAAAAGCTGCTTGGGCATGCGCGTTGGCTGGGCTAGTGGGCTACATGACCCAGCCAACGCAGCCTCGCCTGCCAGAGTTCACCGATGGGACTGTGTCCAGATCTTTCAAGGATCTGTGAGCTCCTCACACAATCTGGTCTGGTTAAACCTCGCTACATACAGTGTGAAAGAAGTTCAACAAACATGCAAACCCAGGGTGGATCGTAGGCAGGCTAGCCTGAATGTTTCAAACAAGCGGAGATGTTCCTTCAGAGGGGTTCACATTTCACACCCCACACACACATTCACATGTGCAAACACAACACACACATCACACACAAATACAGACATGTGCACACGCACACACGGGAACACAGTTGCAAACACACACAAAGGTGCACACACACACAATGGTGCACACACACACACAAAGGTGCATACACACAAAGGTGCACACACACACACAAAGGTGCACACACACAGTCAGTGCTTTGCATGAGATCACACGTCAGGACAACGAACCGAATGCGATCCACCGCACCATTCAACCCAAACCCCACCACTCCCCACCACGCCACAACCCACCGCACCCGACTACACACGCCTCACCAGACCCACCGCCGCCACCACCACCACCACTCGACTACCATCACGTCACGATCCACATCACCGAGCCCTTACCGGACAGTCGGAAGTGCTGATCAAAGAGCCCCATGTGCACCGCCATGAGGTCCTGGAGCCGATGGCCACGCACCGCCCCTCCGTCCCTCCTCGTCCTCCTTCACCTCCTCCGCCTCTTCCTCCGCCCTCCCGCACAACCAGGCGGTTTGTCCCGTCCACCGCCACATCCCGCACGGCCACCGCCACCGCCGCCGCCGTTACCCTCCTCCTCCTGCTCCTGCTGCCGCTGCTGCTGCCACAACGCCGGCGGCGGCGGCGCCGTGACCGGCGTGACGACGTAGATGGCGGAGGAGGAGAGGAGGACGCAGGCGGGAGCTCGTGGTCGGGCTCCGCGTAGAACACCACGGGGCTCCACAGCGCGTGTCGCAGCTCCTCCTCGGCGCTCTAGTCACCGGGCGAGAGTTTGCCGAGCGACGTTAACCCGTCGGCGTTTGCGCTGTCCTTGTGCCATTTGCCTTTAGGCGGCCTTTTGGCGGCCTTTCGTCGACAGCACCAGTGAGACTAAGTCCAAAAGCAGGCTGTCTTTAGTGTAGGCCATTCAGTTTCAAACACAATGCGTACATTACCAAAGCATGTTAGTTTGCATTTTTTATCACAAGCATGTGTGGTTAATTTAGTCTTAACATCGATTAATCATTTCATGAATCGATGGTTACATCCGGGCCCTTTCCGTGAGTGAGTCGGGTCCACATCTGAGCGAATGGTTGCGCAACAATGATCCGCGTTTAGAACCAGTGTGTGTGTGTTTGTGATGTTTTCTATTGCTGGTAATCGTGGTGCTGTCAGCTCTTGCAAACGACGGCTTCATTAATGAACAAAATGCATAAAAATCCCAAACGCATTCAGAGGATATTAAACGGCGCATTGTTCATGGTCGTAACGACCAATCGTGGTCGAGCAGATGCGCCGTGAGTGGTGACGACGCAACCGGTTGCGCGGAAGCTCGCAATCGGTTGCCAACAAGTTCACGTGCAAGCAATTCAGGTTGCGTACCTGCAACCAAAAGTTGTGTAACCGATCGCTCAGGTGTGGACGCGGAATTACACAACAGGTCAACGGTGTGTGGAGAGAGTTTGGGGCAGAGGTCGCAAACGGTTTTGATACCTTACCCGTACCCGGCCGCACCAGGGTCGCAAACGGGTACCCGTACCCGGCTGGGTACGGGTACCTACCCGTACCCTACCGAAATGAGTGACAAACGGTTACTCACCAGTGACTCACGGCCTACCCGTACCCGGCCGCACCAGGGTCGCAAACGGGTACCCGTACCCGTACCTGGCCGGGTACGGGTAGTCGGGTATCGGGTAGGGTACGGGTATCGGGTACCGGTTGCGACTCTGGTTTGGGGTGGCAGGGGGTGGGCAAGGGGGGGAGGTGGCGGGGAAGTGCAGTGCCCCTCACCTGCGCCAGGTGTGTGCGGAAGTAGACGTCCAGCTGGGGACCCGTGAGGGCAACCATCATAGCAAGAGGCTCTGGCAGGGGCAGCAGGTACGATGGGCAGGACTGGGCAGGGCTGGGCTGGGCAGGGCAGTGAGGGGCAGGGCAGCCAGGGAANTCGTCGGGCGGCGTGCTGACCAGATCTGAACAAAAAATTGATATCCGTTTTTGTCGCGAATTCCTCTTTTGCATCACGTGACAACCAGCACCGTGGAGATTACTTGGTCTCATAAAGCAATCACGGTTGGTGGGCGCAGTGCCCCAAAAAGGTCCAAGTTGCCAAGCAGCCAGCAACAAACAGCACAGTTGAAGTTTCAACAGACAACACGTGTCTTGGACTGAGCGAGGTTATCGTTGCTGTAAGAGCTTGGGGAAGAAGAGATGATGGCGATGACGACGGTGGTGGTGGGAGGAGGTGGATTCCAGAGCGGGGCAGTGCGAGGGGAGAAGCAGAGAGAGAAGTGACTTGTGGTGTGGTGAGTGGGCGAGTGGTTGGGCGAGTGGGCGAGTGGTTGGGCGAGTGAGCGAGTGGTTGGGCGAGTGGGCGAGTGGTTGGGTGAGTGGGCGAGTGGTTGGGCGAGTGGTTGGGCGAGTGAGCGAGTGGTTGGGCGAGTGAGCGAGTGGTTGGGCGAGTGGGCGAGTGGTTGGGCGAGTGGCGAGTGGTTGGGCGAGTGAGCGAGTGGTTGGGCGAGTGGTTGGGCGAGTGAGCGAGTGGTTGGGCGAGTGAGCGAGTGGTTGGGCGAGTGGCGAGTGGTTGGGCGAGTGGTTGGGCAAGTGAGCGGGCTAGTAAGGGAGTGAGGGAGTTGTTCGGTTGAGTGAGCGGGTGTTATTGTGACCTGCAGTGTAGAGTCATTAAAACAAAGTCCAAGTGATTTCCTTCTCAAATGAGTATTCAGGAAGTATCAAGCATAATAGAGTTTTTTGGGTTACATCGCGTAAATATATAAATGTGTCGTTAAACCCGCCACCACCCGACACAGCCAACTAGTAAGGGTTGTCACGTAAACAGAACGTGGCCAATTTGTCACTAGTACAGCGCTAATGTGTAGTGTAGTGTAGTGTATGTAATGTATAGTGTAGTGTATAGTAGTGTAATGGTATAGTAGTGTATAGTGTAGTGTATAGTGTAGTGTATAGTAATTTTTTTCGTGTAGTGTATAGTGTAGTGTATGTATAGTGTAGTGTATAGTGTAGTGTATAGTAGTGTATGTATGGTGTAGTGTAGTGTATAGTAGTATATAGTGTAGTATACTAGTACAGCACACCGGTGTGTTGGAGAGCCAAGCCACAACATTTACAATCCGAGTACGACGTTTCGCCAGTAATTAGAGCTAGCTTCATCAGGCGTGGTGGACACTGCCGTGGTGGATCACGGCTCACGGTCGATGCTGGTATCGTTTGTCATCCCAGGCGGTACCGACCAAACGAGCTACGTTGACGGTTTCGGCCCCGCTCACTAATGACGGAACAACAACTAAAAAACTCAACGATAAAATTATAAAATATATTTTTTTTATTTCACTAATTTCAGCTCAACTTCAGCACAACAGAGAATTCAACGTTTTCCAGTTGATTGGCGTACGCACACAAGGTGGGACCACGGACCCACTACGCTGGGCAAGCCGGTTTAATCGCCCTAGTTTGGGGCCGCCAAAAGCCCTGCACCCAATCCCTGGATCTCGGCAGTGCCCACTCAGCATCTCCGACACGGCCATTGTGAACTCCGGTGGCCTGAAGCAGCTATTGTTGCCGCTTTCACGTGATTACAAATCAGAAATTAGCCGAGGAATGAGTTTCCGATGACAGCTCCTGACATCTCCTGATNGGGGGGGGGGGCCTTCCAGAGGGTGGCAAACAAGAGGAGGAAGTGTGAGCGGAGAGTAAACAGGACGCCCGCTCTCGGCGGGGACAACGCACCGTCAACAATCTGGCTGCGAGGGCCTGGTTCCGGCGTAAAGGTTACCAGCAGCAGCATCAACACCACCGCGGCTGCGTTTAAGCTCAAATATCTGTTACAACGCTAACAGCGGTGGCCGTTGTCAGCCGCTTGGCATTTTGGGTCGTTGATTAAATGAGATAAATAATATATCACCACCTTTATCAGTATCACCACCAACAACAAGCCATACCAACGTCACCACAACCATGCACCATTACCATTATCACATCCACAACTGCCAGCCTCACCACCAACACCACAAATAACACCACCACCACACCACTATTGCCAACCGCCACTATGGCTACTATTGATGCCATCGCGACTATCGCAATCAGTATCGCCGCCGCCACCACGATCACAAGCGCAACCGGTTAGCGAATGCGCTCCCACCCACCTGAGCAGCTCCCGGCTGAGCCGACCGACGTCACGGCGCCGTCGGTGCTGCCCGGGGCAGGGCAGGGGCAGCAGCGGCCGGTGGTGCGGCGTGAGCGACGCGAGCGACGCCGCCGCACGGGGCAGCGTAGACATCGCACAGGGCAGAGTCGGCGGCGGCAAGGGCAGCAGCAGGCACATCGGGGGCAGCGGAGTGCAGCCACCGGGAGGCAGCGTCCGTGGCATCGGCGGCGTCGACGCCGGCGGTGGCGGCATCACGGTGGCCTTGGGCGGGGAAGGAGCTTCGGGGTGGACACGAGGCAGGGTGGGCGAGGTCCCCCGTGCCGACCGCGGCTTTGCGATCGTCCGTCAACGAGCCGCCCGTCCGGGACCGGCCGCCTTGCCCGAGTCCGCCCCCGCGGTGGAGTTGTTGGCGTTGGCGTTGCTCGCCTGTGGTTGTACGTGTCGGGAGTCTTGGGGGGTCCCTGTTGGAGGAGCCCCTCTTATAGCTGCCCCTGTCGGAGGGGTCCGCAATAGAGGAGTCCGCGCTGGAGGGGGCCGAGTGGGGGCCCCCGGGCGTGGGCCGGCACGGCGGCCGTGGGGGTGGCGCCGCGCCGGCAAGCGTCGCGAGACTTCTGCAGCGCCTTGAGGACCTCCACCGTGTCCAGCTCCTTGCGCGACGGCGCCACGCCATCGAGACACACCTGGCGCGGGACACACATCGTGGCGTCGGTGGTAGCGGTGGCAGCAGTGGCGAGTGTGATCGCGGTGGTGCTGGTGGTATGGATGTTGAACTTCTTTCGCACCGTTCGTAGCCAACCGTGCTCATCGGAGGTGCAGCAGTAATGGTGTTGGTAGTCATGGTAGTAGTGGTTATAACTGGTGGGGTGGTGCTAACGATGATGATAGTGTTGGAGGCGGTAATAGTGGTGGTAACGATAACACTGACGATGGTGGCACGAGCGATGTACGTACGTAGCCAACCGTGCTAATTGGAGGATGCGGGCGATAGGACAGCAAACGAAACACAAAAATCAGTTCTAAAGAAAACTACGAAAATTTTCATCAACATTTAAAAGTGGACAACGGCAATGAGCCCTGACCCCTGACCTCAGCCGCGCGGTCCCCGGCGAGCGCGAGGGTCCGCGTGCGGTAGTCCGTTGTGATGCACACCGGGTTGCCGCTGAGCGACAGCCGCTCCAGGCAGGGCAGCCGGGCGACGTGCCGCACCTCCTCCATCTGCAACGCGCCGCCACCGCTGGCGTGAGACAGAGGTCCACATCGCATCCTCCATCGTCTGCCCCGCACACTCGGACGCCCTCGTCCACCTGCCCACACCCTGCCCACTTGCCCGCCCGCCCGCCCATCCACCTGCCCACTTGCCCGCCCACTTGCCCGCCCACCCGCGCCGTCGTCGTCGTCATCATCATCGACATCGTCATCATCGTCGTCGTCATCGTCGTCGTTATCATCGTCGTCATCAGCATTATTGTCATCATCATCAGCATCATCATCGTCGTCGTCATCATCGTCGTCGTCGTCATCGTCGTCATCGTCGTCATCATCATCATCGTCGTCGTCATCGTCATCATCGTCGTCATCATCGTCGTTATCGTCATAAACGTCTACGTCGTCATCGTCTACGTCGTCATTGCCTGAGCTCTGTGGTCCTTCGTCGGGCTGTTTGGCCCACTCTATTCGTGACGAGTGCTTACACATCTGGGAGGACAGCGAAGTTCCCGAGAAAACCCACAGGTGCTATAGGGGAGGGTAACACTCAATCCCTGTACAGCAGCAAAACAGACAGAAATCAACCCACTTGCTGTACTGCCACATTCCGGCAAGCTGGGAAGATGGCGACCTAAACGCCCACGGGGGTAGGGAGGGAGTTTCATGAGTCTGTGCGCGGTCCACCGACCACCTGACTCCTCCACAGTGCCGGCTTACAGGACACGTGCCGGCTTACAGGACACGTGCCGGCTTACAGGACACGTGCAGCGATGCAGCACCACCAGCGGGCGCTCTGGCCGCTGCTGCGTGCGATGCGGAGGTCGCAAACGGGTTTTGATTCCTTACCCGTACCCGGCCGCACCAGGGTCGCAAACGGGTACCCGTACCCACCCGTACCCGGCCGGGTACGGGTAGGATACGGGTATCGGGTACCTGATTGCGACCTCTGGGATGAAGCCATGTTGCAGGCGTGGGTGGGTTGATTCTAGGAACTTGAATTGTGAGAAGAGACAAGACATTGGGAAATGAGTGACAAACGGTTACTCACCAGTGACTCACGGTTTACCCGTACCCGTACCCGGCCGCACCAGGGTCTCAAACGGGTACCCGTACCCGGCCGGGTATGGGTAGCCGGGTATCAGGTAGGGTACGGGTATCGGGTACCCGGTTGCGACCTCTGGTGCGATGTGGAGGCAGCGTGGGTTGGTTGATCACCCGCGCACATTCGTGAAACTCCCTCCCCACTTCCCCGTGGCGCGGGTGCCTCGGTCGCCGTGTCGCGCCTTGCAAGCGTGTGGCAGCGCAGCAAGTGGGTGGGGGTTGATTTCCATCCGTATCCATCTGTACGGGGATTTTGCGTCGTCGCCACCCCAAGCAGCTCGCGTGGCTCTCCCCCAACTACTACTCCTGCTCCGGGTTTAGCAAAAACATCCCTGGTGGGCCCATCAAATCTCCCTTTGGGTAACGTAACAAACAAACAAAAAAAATCGCTAAACGAATTCCACATTCCTATGCCGGGGCTCGGTCACCTGCTCGACGCCGTTGTGGGACAGGTCGAGCGCTGCGAGGGAGTAGAGCTTGGCGAGGCCGGCGAGGTTGCGCAAGGCGTTGCCGGCGAGGCTGAGCGTGCGCACGTTACCCAGGTGCCGTGCAGACGCACGCACGCTCCACACGGTTGTGGGACAAGTCCAGGTGCACCAGGCTGTAGAGGTGCTGCTCACGCCCAGCCAGCGGGCGCACGAAGAGGGAGGGGAGGCATCAACAATGTAGGACGATCTTCTTGGTTCTTTCGTGACTTTACCGAAAGAACCAAGAAGATGAATCCCTGCAGTCACGAAAGCTTTAAATCGAAATTAGGACCACACGGAGAGTTTGGGCGATTGTCCATGTCGGGGCTTGATGCTTTATCTGCTCGTCTGTGGTGTATCGCGTGCCTCTGAATCATTCTGTCACTCGCTCTCTAAATAATTCTGTCTCCCTCTCTGATCATTCAGTCTCTCTCTCTGAATCATTATTTCTGTCTGCATCACTCTCTCCTGAATCACTCTCTCTCTGAATCATTCTCTCCGATTAAATCTTCGTGACTGCAGGGATTCACTTCTTGGTTCTTTCGGTAAAGTCACGTAGAAGGAAGTAATAAAATAATTCTCTCTCTCAATAATTCTCTCTCTCTGAATCATTCTCTTTCTCTCTCTTTGAATCGTTCNCTCTCTCTGAATCATTCTCTCTCTGAATTCTCTCTGAATCATTCTCTCTCTCTCTGAATCATTCCCTCCGAGTCATTCTCTCTGGTCCCCAAGGGTGTATACAAACCGTGGAAATTTTTTTTCCATTATCAAAGTATGACAAAGTATGAACAAATAAGAATCGGTTTTACCCTTTCTGTCAATACAACAGGAGGTGTTAAGATGTTTGAACACCAAATAGAAACCTTTTGCAAGGAATCATGTCCCCCATGTAGCCTGTAACAGAGTGAGGGGGCAAGTCCTCTTAGCGAGTGCCCATGAATGTCGGAATGGCACACCGAGGGGGTGGCCAGCACCACGCCTGGCCGCCTTTGTCTCCCGGTGCCGATGTTTGCGCACAGCATTGGTACTCGTTTTAAGGCTGAGTCGACCTAGGCGAGCCGGGGCGGGCAGGGCGCTGCGTGTGACGGTGTGCGTCAAACCTGCAGATTCGCAATCTCCGTGATGGCGTTGTGACTCAGGTCAAGAAATTCCACTTTGGGGATCAGTTTCTGCAACACAAAGTAGCGCATTTGTGGTCACAAAGCCATCACTGTGAACCTCAGTGGACACCTAAAGCTCTATAATGCAAAGTGACATTCGGAGAGAGTTGAAGCCTCCCATAAACCACGTGACTTGTGTGTGGCCACCCCCTCCCCTTCTCCCCAGATGCCGCTCCTCCTCCTCCTCCTCCGTTTCAGCTCACTTCTGCGCCATCCTTCCTGCTATGCTCACCCCCCCCCTCCATCATCAACACGCTCCCTCCAAGACAGCTTAGCAGTCATTCCTCCTCCCCCCTCTACTCCTTNCCCCCTCCTCCTCCTCCCCCTCTCCCCTCCTCCCCCTCCTCCTCCTCCTCCCCCCCTCCTCCTCCCCCCTCCTCCTCCTCCTCCCCCTCCTCCTCCCCTCCTCCCCCCCTCCTCCTCCTCCCCCTCCTCCCCCCCCTCCTCCTTCCACCCTCCCCCCTCCCCCTCCCCTCCTCCTTCCCCATCCTCCTTCCCCCTCCTCCCTCTCCTCCTCCTTCCCCCTCCCCCTCCTCCTCCCCCTCCTCCCCCCTCCTCCTTCCACCCTCCCCCCTCCTCCCCTCCCCTCCTCCTTCCCCATCCTCCTTCACCCATCCTCCTCCTCTCCTCCTCCTTCCCCCCCCCCCTCCTCCTCCCCCTCCTCCTCCCCCATCCTCCCCCTCCTCCCCCACCCTCCTCCCTTCCTGCCCAGAGCTCCGTCTTCCTCACTGCTGCTCATCTTCAGCCGTGCCCTCCTCTCTGCCCCGCCTTGGGGGACTTCCATCCCAGCATCCCTTCTCCGTTCATCGCACCTCCGGTTAGCACGACTGCCTACGTACGGTACAAACCAAGTTCCAGGTACACACACGCATTTTGCCCCCCCCTCCCCCCACCGCTGTCTGCTGCCTTTTTGCACAACTGCTCCACTCCCCTTGAGCCACGGTGACTTAAGTCTCCTAACAACGAAATCATCTCCTCGCTCTTGGCATTCTTCCCGTTCATGTTGGGCCTGCCTTCCTGATTCCCCCCCCCCCTCTCTCTCTCTCCACGTATTCCTGTCCTGGGTCCGACACGTTCCTCCCACAGTCCTTCTGTTGTTGTTGTTATTGTTGTTCTGCTTGTTTACTCAGGAAGGCTGAGTCTCAACCCTCGTTTTCANGAGTCCTTCCAGGTGTTTGCAGTCGAGAGCGATGTTGCTGCNGCTGCTGTGTGTGACCCCAAGAGTAATCGAGTCTTCAGCATTAAGGGATTTCGGCTGANACCAGTTCCACTGTGCGTTTTTTTTCTTCTAACTATGGAGGAAACCCCTGCAGAACAGGGGAGAGAACATACCAACTCCATACAGAAAGTCTGCAATCGAACCCTTCTCGCTGTGAGGCACAACCACTGCGCCACCCTGCCGCTCATATCCCCGACATCTGAATACCTTTCATCTGCAAAAGCGCAACTTGAAACCCGTCCCAACGTGCACGTAGCAGTATTTGTGGCGACCGTGAGCAGCAGTTGCTAGCAGAGCGACGAGGAACGGACTCGGCTTGACGGCGAGCACGAGCGGCACGGTTGGCTACGTGCGGTGCGACAGAATCCCGGCGGGCACACGCCACAGGGCGAGTGGCCGTGCGCCGTCTAGCCGCGGTCGCCGCTCACCACCGTGTCGTCGATGCGGGAGATGCGGTTGTGGGACAGGTCCAGCGTGGTTAGGGACCCCAAGGGGGAGCTGCACGCTCAGCAAGTGCTCCCCCTCTGCGGGGCCCTCGCCCTCCACCACCCACTCGCCGCCCCAGTCCCTCCGGCTCCAGCACATCCTAAAGGGCGGCAGTGCGTTGCGGTGGGGGGAGGGGGGGCCACAACACAACACATCACAACTCGCGCTCTTCTGACACGGGTGTTGTTTTATTTTTGCGGCGATTTTTAATTTGTAACTCGCGCAGCGTTCGCTGACGGAGGGAGGCGGGAGGAAGAGAGAGGCAGGAAGGAGGAAGCAAAAGTGAGCTGCAACAGAGGAGGAGGAGCGGCGTCTGTTTTCAGAGGGGGTTGGCCACACACAAGTCACGTGGTTCATGGGAGGCTTCAGCGAGCTCTCTCCTATCGTCACTCGCCCTCGCAGGGAGGGGGCGACACGGAGGCCCGAGGGACCACAGGGGAGCGGGAAGGCAGCCACGGGATGAGCCGAGCTCTGCTGTGCTCCATACGTTGCGACGTACTGCAAGTTGCGGGGTGGTGGGCGACTCGTTCACCGCTGAATCTCGGAACGCGTGAGAGGCTCAGCGTTCAATCTATTTAGAGAGGTGCAGTAGCGCCGTTGTTTTTAAACACGTTGCACTCACCGCAGAAAACTGCAGCGACACGACCGCCCCGAACTCTACGATAGCCGGAGCCAAAACTGTGCCACAGGCCCTCCCGCGCGGCCTTGTGGAAGCCTCGGTACCGGTAAAGTTATTTAGTTTTTCTTCTGGTGTACTGGGATTACATTCCTGGTACCACTCCCGAGCAGCCCCATTCTTGGTGCCGCCCACAGATTCATAATGCCGCCCCATTCCGGGCGCTGCCATAACTTCTCACACTGTCCCTTACCCTTGCCACCCTCACCCCAGGCGAACCTGCAGGTTGTCGGTGGAGTGGTGCATGGCCAGGGTGGCCAAGGAAGGCTTGAGATTAGCGAGGCCCTGCACCTGCTTGGCATCGCTGTGGTTGATCTGTGTACAAACCACCACCACCACCACACAAAATATACAATACACACGAGGTGTCCACCATCGCGGACACAAACACGCCAGCATACACACCGTTACCACGCCACATCGGCGCATCCCAAATCGAGTGGCACAGCCTAGTAAGAGCGTGCTCTGGTGGTGTGGTAATGTAGTCATGTGGTGGTTTGCCAGTGTGGTGGTGCGTCGGCGCAGGCAGCGGTGTGTTAGTGGGGTGATGTGTTGGTGTGGTGTGTTGGTATGTGAGAGGTGTGGTAACGTGGTGGGTGTGTTGGCATGCTCGTGGTGGGGCTGTGGAGTGGTTAGGCGCTGTGCACACACCTCCACATGGTGCAGCGAACGGAAGAGCGACAGGTCAAAGGGCAGCCGGCATTCCTCAATGTTGCTGCTGCCAACACCGTCTGGGCGACCGCATATCTGTGGGCGCAGGGTTCACGTATCAAAAAAATAAAATCATGCATTCGCATCCGTTCTGTAACGCTTTCTGCCGTGCGTTTGTACTCAGGATCTCCCTTGGAAGAGGAGCTATGTGGAGGGCCATGATAATTTTGTTTCCAGTAGGCCGATGATTGCCACGTGTTTCTGAACCAAGTAAAATTTGCGGCGTAGTTTGTCGAATTTGGTCCAAGGTGGACCGTGACGCTGCCACGCATGGCATCCTCTCGTTCGAATGACGTCACAAGTTCTTTAGCGACACCGTTAAGCGGGTGGCACGCACACACACACTGCAGGTTTCCCCTTTAGAATCAACATGCATTTAGATGTTAACTACCTCGCCTGGTTTACAGAAGGTCGTGGGTTCGATCCCAACCCGACGCCTGTATATTTGGAGTTTGCACGTCTCTCTCCCAGTGATCGTGTGGATTTTTCTCAAGGATCCTCCGTTTTTTTTCCATCCGCATTAAAAAATCAACATCACACGTTTGGAGTATTTCTCTGCTATAAGTTTCTATACAATAAGCCATTAAGTTGTGGACAGGTCGCTTCTGAAAAAGAGCTACATAGCTTGGCGGGCCTTACCTGTTTAAAACAAAAATAGTATTAACCAGCGCGGCCTGCCGGATTCAACCGCGAACCTCTGCGACAACACGACGAGTCACCTTGAGGTACTTGAGTCGGCACGCAAAGTCCAGGACGTGCGCCAGGTCCCGGCGAGCGTCGAGCGGCAGGGACGGAGGACCCCGGCGGGCTCTGGGGGCCCGTGGCGGCGAGGTGGGGCTCGGAGAGGCGCAGGCGACACGTGATGGCGTGCAGCTGCAGCGGCGTGAGGCTGAACGCCTCTCCCCCGCCAGCACCTCCTCCCCTGCCACACAAAGATCCCCCGCGTAGCCTCAACAGACTGTAGGGGCAAGTGCTGTTAGTGAGGCGCGCGCGGAGGTGGGTGGCCAGCGCCACGCCCTGCCGCCTTTGTCGCCCCAGTGGTGATGTTTACACACCGCACCGGGTACTCATTTAAGTCTGAGTCGACCTAGGGGAGGCCCTAAACCTGATTCAGATAATCGTCACTGGTGTTGGCCGTGAGCGGGATTGAACTCGGGTCGCTGGTTCATAGCGCCGCGCTAACCGCTGCACCACCGCTCCCCACTGCACTAGATGCTCACACAAAGACAATGATCTCCCGTATAGCCTTAGGAGGCTGTTGGGGCAAGTGCTGCTAGCAAGTACCTATGAAGGCCGGCACGGCACACGAGGCCAGCATCACGTCCGGCCGCCTTTGTCTCCCAGTGACGACGTTCTTACACACTGCACCAGGTACTCAGTTGAGGCCGAGTTGACCTAGGAGAGGCCCAGGAGCAAGTTCAGACAATCGCCACCGGTGTTGGCCGTGAGCGAGCGCTGCCGATACCTGTAGCGAAGAGCTCCTCCGCCAAACTCGCCGTGATCCCGTTCACCTCCTGCAGAGATAACCGTGCCGGGGGTGAGGGTTGAGGGCGATCAGGAAAGATGCATTCACGCACAAGCGTGGCTCATCTTCTTGGTTCTTTCGGTAAAGTCACGACGTTTCGGCCACAACGCAAGGCCTCTCGGAAAGACAGGTCTTGTTCATTCATTCATTCAGACGCTGTCTTTCCGACAGACCTGTTCTTCACCTGAGGACGGCTGCTTGCGTTGTGGCCGAAACGTCGTGAGAATTGTATTTTATTATGTTTTATTTTTATTATTTTATTATTTCCCTTCTACGTGACTTTACCGAAAGAACCAAGAAGATGAATCCCTGCAGTCACGAAAGCTTTAAATCGACATTTAAGCGTGGCTCACGTAACGCTCTCGAACGCGCGTTTGCCTTCGGAAGTATTCTATTAGCGGCACGGAAACCGGCGGGAAGTCGTCGGGGCAAAAACCCGCCGTCGCCTAGCGACCAGCTCCCTGCAAGTTCTTACCCAGCATCCTCTTGGGTTGGAGCAGGGACGCTCAACTTGCAAAACAGTACTTCTTTTAGCTCTGGTTCATGTCTTCAAGTTTTGGGCAGCCCGCTGATCAATGTGGCCGGTTTTCAAAGGGGCGTGTCCCTAATCGCCACACAACTTTATACCCAAGATGCATCAGTTTAACTTGACGTGAGTTATCGTCCCCACCCCCCCATTATAGATGTACAGAAATAACCGTGAACCTCTGCAAGACAAAGATACCCCGTGTAGCCTTAACAGACCGTTGTGGCAAGTGCTGTTAGCGTGCAGCACCTATGAAGGCTGGCACGGCACACGAGGTGGGTGGGTGGCCAGCACCACGCCCGGCCGCCTTTGGTGAGGCCCTCCTTGACGACCGGGTGGGAGGGGGCGGAGGAGGGGCACTCACGTAGAAGTGGAAGTGCAGGAAGGTGGCGAGTGCCGGGGGAGAGGTCGCCCCTCCGCACCTCCAGCAGGGCCTGCAGGTACTGCTCCAGCTCCCGCTGTCGCCTAGCAACCAGCGCCCGCGAGTTCTTACCCAGAATCCTCTTGGGCGGCAGCAGGGCACGCTCCACCTGCTTCTGCAGAACCAGCTGAGGGTGACCGCGGAGGGGGGGAGGGGGGGTGGGGGGTCAACGAGGTCAAAGATAAAGGCGCAGCCCTGCAATCTCTTCCTCAAGCCGCTGCTGATGCTGGAACGGCACAGAGAGTGGACATTTTTGGCCTACTCTTCCGCGAAAGCACTGTGCGATTTGCAGGTTCTTATGTTATTTTAATTCACGTAGCGTCTTAATTGCTCATTTGCACAGCGGAATAGTGCGATGAGATGAGTTCATCGGAGGTGATGGTCGTGCGTGACGAATATGACGATGCGTGAAATCAACGATGACGAGAATGACAAAGAGTGGTTAATGATGAGTGAGTGCGACGGATTGGTCGTTGTGAAGAGGGACGGAGTTAGCGATGGGGACGGGAGGTGAGAGAGAAAGACTGCAGCTCGGGTTGTGAACGGAGAGGGCGAGGAGGAGCGCAGAGTGAAACGAGGTGAAGCGAGATACGTTGGGGCGAGAAGGTGCGCAAGTTTTGTAAACCAGGGTGAGGAACTTGCTCGGGAGTTTAAAGTTTCGTTTTGTTGAGCCAGGCAGAGAGACTGGGGGGCCAAGGCGCGTCGCCAGTAGGAGGCGACTGCTATATAAAAATATAAAAAATATATAAATAATATCCCACGGTGACGCCGGCACAGGTCGGCCGACTCTTGCGAATTACGTCACGGGATCTTTTTAAATTATAATTTTTTCCATCGAGGCGATGCGCAGGCCCCGTTACATCACGTTGTGACTCACGCACAGCCGCACGCCGTCGGCATAAACTACACCGGTGATGAACAGCAGGGGATGGAAAGCTGGGGGGAGCATACCTCCTGCCCCAAACCAGATGGGGCCCCACTTTTTTTTGTAAAGAAGAGGGGATGACAAGGGGAGGGAGGGAAATAATCGAAACAGCGCCTATCTAAATATATAAAAGGAAATATGTGAATATGTGTGTCTGTTCGAAAGTTTAGCGTACTTCCTAACATGCAACAAACTTGAAATTTGGCATGTGGGTAGTTTCCAGACTGTACACAATGCTAAAAGTCAAAAAATTTACTTTTGTATTTTGGGGGTGGGAGGGGCGCAATAATGGATATATTTTGCACGGCAAGTGAGCGGTGATGTCACCACATCTGTGACGTCACCCGCATGCGGCAGCATCACGCAGTGTGCCTGCTGACGTCACGCACCCCCCCACCCTCCGCGTAGGCCGTGTGTTAATGCAAGACGAGAATCCAAGTCTCGGGCGAAGCCGGGTAGTTAAGCTAGTTATAAAAAAATTTACCCGTAAAAACAAAGTTTTTCACTATAAATCCTTTATATGCGTGGTGGCTAGAGTCCTCTCGTCCTCTGGCTTGAGATGGCTGCCACCTATGGGTCAGATGATTGCCTGCACATTAAGCAATTGATAATTAAATATTTTTTTTTTCCTAAAAAGTGTAAATTTTGGAAAAAAATTTTCACGAAAATAAATTGTCACGCACAACGAGTCTGTGTGCAAAATGTCAGCTCGATTGGATCACGGGAAGTGGTTAAAAAACGACCGAAAGATTTGCACGGTCGTAAGCGCGCAAGCAAGCAAGCAAGTGAACTTAATATAAAGGATTTAAAAAAACACGGGAGGCGACCCGGACGAGCGAGTTTTCCTTCAACCCCTCCGAGTCCGGCTCCGTTATAACCCGTGGGGTGTTACACCCTCATCCTCAGTCCCGTCTCCCGGCCCTCCATCCGGCTAACTTATTAAGATGTTGTATAAAAGGGAAAACCATCACGTCGTGGGATCTTTAAAAGTCCACCGTGAAGCGGACGTCACGTATGCATGTTCCTATGATCACGTTACATTTCTTATGGCCTTATTTTGGTGATTTCGAAAACTTTTTTGGTTTGGCCACGTTTGTTTGTTGTAGTACGGAGTTAGAATATGGCTTTAATCTAAGTTGTCTTGTTGTTGTTGTTGTTTGACTTGCATCCCACTGGGATTTTTGCACAGCGTTGGTGTATGTGATTTTTTTCTGGAAGATATTTTTTTCTGTATTTTTTGTTTGCGCTAGTCACTTTAAAATGTTTTCTTGTTCATGTTTTTTTTTTTTGCGGTTGCACCCGATTCAAAGCCAATGGCTCACAGGGCTATACCAAATCAATGAAACTGAAATAAAACTGAATGTCGTCACTGCACCCACTGTGATAATTATCAGAGCGGTCACTCCGTAGCAATCGGGCAAACGCGCGAGAGCCAAGCCGCCGTNCCACTGCATCCGTCGTTCGACCTTCGTCCACCGGCATCACCCACAATGCACCGGATCTCAACACATCTCAGAAGCTAAGCAGGTTGACACGCACGGGCTATCTGCCCATGGATCGTGATTGATGATGATGGTGGAGCAGGGTTGATCCTGCACAGTTCTGCTGTGCGGGGAACCACCATGCGTACAAACAGAAAGAACAGCAAAAATCCATTGTTCTACTGTACTATGCTTACACGTCTATGCTCCCCACTTTCAAGAACCCGCAATCACCAGCCGCGGTGAAGGATGGCCAAACAGGCCAAACGGCCCCCACGACTGACACGGCAAGCCCTCATTTGGCAGTGCACAGACCATGGCTGATGATGACGATGATGACGATGATGACGATGATGATGATGACGACGGCAACTTCTTACCACTGGCATTGTGGGACAGGACAGTGGTAGGCGCACACTCACTCGCTCGTGGAGATCGTGGAAGGCGCTGTAGCGATGTTTTACGGTCCAATGGTGTCTTCCGACCCGCACCTCTATGATGTAAACCTGGAGGCAAGACACACAAAGACGAAGATCATCCCCGCCCTGTGAAGCTTAACAGACTTTCGGGGCAAGTGCCATTAGTGAGCTATGAAGGCCGGCACGGCACACGTGGGGGTGGGTGGCCAGCACCGCGCCCGTCGCCTTTCTCCCAGTGGCGGCATTCACACGCCGCTCCAAGTACTCATTTGTGTCTTGAGTCTACCTCGGGGAGGCCCAGGATTGGTTCAGATAATCGTCTGGTGGTGGTCATGGTCGAACTCGGGTCGCCGAGTTTATAGCGCAGCGCGGTAACCACGAAACCACTACTTGAACATATCTACACACACATAATATAGATAATAGATATACCAGATGTATGCACACATACAACCAAACTCCCTGGATGGACCCACACTTCAGTCAGTCTCAGAAGCTAAGCAGGGGGGCTTAAACCTGGACTTGTCGGGAGCCCACCATAAATACGGCACTCCCATTATTGCACTGTACTTCTATGCTCCCCACCACCAATCCGCACTGACCGTTGGTCAAGCATGGTCGAACACCCATGACTGGCATGGGGAAAACATCGGACGGGTGGATTAACATCATTAACATCATGGCGAGGGAGTCAAACATTAGCCGGCCTAGACACGCCACTGTCCACCTGGCACACGCCACCTCCGTTGCCCGTAAGGTTGACGTGACGTCAGTCAAGTCGAGCACTTCTCTGAAACACAGTGCGGAAAAATGATGACAGTGAAGGAAAAGACGGAACTTGTGAATTGTGACCCACGTTTATATCTAACGAGTAGGATACTAAGCCTGAATGATTGTTCTTCTTGGTTCTTTCGGTAAAGTCACGTAGAAGGGAAATAATAAAATAATAAAAAATAAAACATAAGAAAATAATTCTCACGACGTTTCGGCCACAACGCAAGCAGCCGTCCTCAGGTGAAGAACAGGTCTGTCGGAAAGACAGCGTCTGAATGAACACCAACAGGCTTGGAGCGTATATTTAACTGGGTTGAAGGGGGAAGAGCGCCTTGACAAAATAATTTGCATATCAAGAGGAATTTAGCATATGATTGATATGGTTTACTGTCCAAGCCAAGAGATAGTTCTGCACTTAGGACTTCTTTCTTCAAACTGTGAGACATTAACATTCACTACCTGAACTATCTTAATTTTTGCCTGCGAATGATTGAAATTGAGAGTGATTTCACAATGTGGTCCATGGTTTCAGGTATAGACTCACATAGACTGACAATGAGATCCACGGACTCCCATAGACGTCCATAGAATCACGTGTGATATTCTAAACTTCCGACACAGAGACCTGACGACTCATAGAGACCCATAGGCAGTGGCGTTACTATGTGGTCCCGTGGTTCGAGATTGGTGACCGCAGCGCACTGCGGGCGATTATAACTTTCCATCGGTGCAGGAGGTAGCCGCATCCGATTCGGTTCAGCACAGAACATTGCTTCTTGGGTAAATTGAAAACGAGAGGCTCTTCTTTTGGGCGGCTGCAAGTTGCAGGGTGGGTGTCCCGTCCACCGCCGAATCTCGCAGCACGCAAGCGGCTCAATATTAATACAGGTAGGAACAACAGGTTCCACACTGCCACCAGGGATTATTTGTCTGTCTGTCGTGCATATTTGTCTGTCGTGCACGAATGCGCTGTCCAACCAAGTTCCTACCTGCCCACTCCGAAGGAACGTTTTTATTAAGAGAGGCGTAGCGCCGTTGTTTTTAAAAACGTTGTTTTCACCGCAGAGAACTGTAGCGACACGACCGCACTCTGCGATAGCTGGCGCCAACCTCTGCCACATGCCCTCCCGCACGGCCTTATGGGAGCCTTAGTACCGGTAAAGTTATTTAACTTTTATTCCGGTTCCGTTTTGGAATCGTACACGTATGTCATTGAACGGGAAAGGGTAAAAGTGCCATTAGGAATGCTGGCAATGTACCAGGTTGCTTGCTCTACACGGGGTCTCCTGATTGAATGAGGATGTCTTGTAAAATTGTCTCGTTAAATATCATGGTTCATGCAAACCGCGTCTCACAACCCTGCACGATCCACAACACAGAGAGATGCCAACGAACTAAGATGTTTTCAGCCAATTAATGAGGGTTTATGTACGTGGGGGAAGCAGAGTACCCAAAGAAAACCCACACGCAGGAAGGGGGCAACGCTATCCCATACAGATGGAACAGATGGCGATTAGTCCACAATTTCTATACCACCTTCTCCTGGCAAGCCAGTATTGGTTTGGCCATGTTTGTTTGTTGTAGTACAGAGTTAGACTGATGGCCTTAATCTAAGTTGTCTTGTGGTTGTTGTTGGTTGTTTGACTTGCATCCCACTGGGATTTTTGCACACAGTGTTGGTGTACGTGTTTTTTCTGCAATATTTTGCTGTCTTTTCTTAGATTTTCTGTTTGCACTCAGTCACATAGTCACTTTAAAATGTTTTTTGTTCATGTTTTTTGTTTGTTGCGGTTGCACCCGATTCAAGAGCCGAATGGCTCACAGGGCTACACCAAATACATGAACTTGAACTTGAACAGTGCATGTCGCCTGGAAGCTCACGGGAAGGGAATTTCGCAACATTCGCGTGATCCGGCAACCCTCACTGCCTCCAGCGTTGGTTTGCAGCTGTGCCGAGCCAAAACTACCAAGCGGTGGTACACGATGCCCGTTACTTTTAATGGCAAGGGTTGGTGGTTCACGCAGAGACTTGTGCAACTCCCAAAGTCGCTGGCTGTGAGGTGGCGAGGAAGCAGTACAGCAACTGGGTTTCTGAGCCCGTCTGTGCAGCTGTTCCTGTGCTATCCCACTTAGCGAGATGTTAACCTGGTGTACAGGAGGTCGTGCGTTTGATCCCAACCCCGACGCCTGCTGCTGTATATTTGAAGTTTGCGTGTCTCTCTTTCTCACCATCATCACGGTTGCTAGGAGATGTTAACTACCTCGCCTGGTCTCCAGGAGGTCGTGGGTTCGATCTCAACCCTGACGCCTGCTGCTGTGTATGTGGAGTTTGCGTGTCTCTCTCTCTCATCATCATCATCACGGTGGCTAGGAGATGTTAACTACCTCGCCTGGTACACAGGAGATCCAAAGTTCGATCCCAACCCCGACGCCTGCTGCTGTATATTTGGAGTTTGCGTGTCTCTCTCTCATCATCATCATCACGGTGGCTAGGAGATGTCAACTACCTCGCCTGGTCTACAGGAGATCCAAGGTTCGATCCCAACCCCGACGCCTGCTGCTGTATATTTGGAGTTTGCGTGTCTCTCTCCCCGTGGTCGCGTGGATTTGTCTCCAGGTACTGCGGTTTAATAAGTAGATTATCATTGTAAACAAAACCATAAACACCCCCCCCCCCGCGTGTCACGAGGCTCTGGCGGGGGGCCCTCGCACCTGACGCGGCAGAATTCCAGGCAAGAGCGTAGGCTCTGCTCGGCCTTTGGTTTCTCTCGCAGATGAGGAAATGCGACGGCAATTAACAACAACAACACTACCACCACACGTACAAGAATGACACCGACATCTTACACAGCGACACTGATTTAACACACACACACGTGGTGGTGCTGGTGGTGGTGCTGGTGGCTGTAGTGGAGATGTATTAATGTGGATGGTGACAGTGGTTGTGGTGACAAGGGAGATCGTGTGGAGGTGTTCGTGGTTGCTGTGTGGTGGTGGTGATGGCCAACGTGGTGGTGATTGTCCATGGTGATCGTGGCGATGGCAGTGGTGATGGTGGTGGTGATGGTGGCTATGGTGGTGGTGGTGCTGGTGGTGATGGTAGTGGTGGCGATGGCAGTGGTGAAGATGTGATGATGGTGGTGGTGGTAGTGGTGAAGTGGTGATGATGGTGGTGCTGGTGGTGATGGTGGTGCTGTGGTGGTGATGGTACATGAATTGATGATGACAATGACAGCTGTAGTAACGAGTTTAATGTGAGTGGCTGTGTGAAAGCGAGGATCCTGCTGCTACTGATGATGACACTATTGCTGCTGATACCGATGATTCTGCTGATGATGATTCTGCTGATTACGATGATGTTGATTCTGGTGCTGATGAGGTTATAGCTACTGGTGATGTTGCTGCTGCTGCTGATGTTGCTTGTGATGTTGCTGCTGATGTTGCTTGTGATGATGTTGTTGCTGATGATGTTGCTGATGATGCTGATGTTGCTGATGATGATGTTGCTAATGCTGATGATGTTGCTGCTGATGTTGTTTGTGATGATGTTGCTTGTGATTATGTTGTTGCTGATGATGTTGCTGTTGCTGATGATGCTGATGTTGCTGATGATGATGTTGCTGATGATGATGTTGCTGATGATGATGTTCTGCTGCTGATGATGATGTTGCTGCTGATGCTGCTGCTGATGATGTTGCTGATGATGTTGCTTGTGATGATGATGTTGCTTGTGATGATGTTGCTGCTGATGTTGCTGCTTGTGATGTTACTGCTGCTGCTGATGATGTTGTTGTTGCTGCTGATGATGTTGCTGGTGCTGCTGATGATGTTGCTTGTGATGATGATGTTGCTGCTGATGATGTTGCTTGTGATGATGATGTTGCTGATGTTGTTGCTGATGATGTTGTTATTGCTGCTGATGATGTTGCTGCTGATGATGATGTTGCTGCTGATGATGATGTTGTTGTTGCTGTCTCCCTCACCGTGTACGAGTCGACCGCCTCGGCCCCACCACCCGCACGGCTCTGTCCACGCCGTCGCCCTCCGCCACGATGGCCATCGCCTCCTTCCCGCGGCCGAGAGGTCGACGACCACGACGCCGACGACGCCGACGAGGAGGAGGAGGAGGACGAGCAGAGGTGGACACCGTCTCCCTTCAGAGCTGACGATCTCAAGGCGCGCCGGGCCGCGTAGGCCTAGGCGGGGGAGCGACGTTCACAAGTCCGGGGGCGATCGCGGCGAGAGGCCACACGGGGCGCGATCTGACGAACATCGACCCACCCCACAACCCCCCCCACAACCCCCCCCACTCCTCCCCCCACCTCCCCCANCCCCACCTCCTCCCCCCCACCTCCCCCCCCCCCCCCCCCCACCNNCTNCCCCCCACTCCCCCCCCCTCCTCCCCCCCACCTCCCCCCCCTCCCCCCCACCTCCCCCCACCTCCTCCCCCCACTCCCCCCCACCTCCTCCCCACCTCCCCCCACCTCCTNCCCCCACCTCCCCCACCTCCCCCACCTCCCCCACCTCCTCCCCCACCTCCCCCCCCCCACCTCCTCCCCCCACCTCCCCCACCTCCTCCCCCACCTCCCCTACCTCCTCCCCCCCCACTCTCCCCCCCACCTCCCCCCCCCCACCTCCTCCCCCCCACCCCCCTCCTCCCCCACCTCCCCCACCTCCCCCCCACCTCCCCTCCACCTNCCCCCCCACCTCCCCCACCCCACCTCCTNCCCCCACCTNCCCCCCTCCCCCCACCTCCCCCCCACCTCCCCACCTCCCCCACCACTCCTCCCCACCTCCTCCCCCACCCCCCCACCTCACCCCACACCCCCCAACCTCCCCCCACCTCTCCCCACATCCCCCACTCCCCCCACCTCCCCCCCCACCTCCCCCTACCTCCCCCACCTCCCCCTCACCTCCCCCCACCTGCCCACCTCCCCCACCCCACCTCCTCTCCCCACCTCCGCCCACCCCCCTCACCCCCCCACCTCACCCCACATCCCCCACCTCCCCCACCTCTCCCCACCTCCCCCACCTCCCACCAGGACCTATTCCGGCACACTGAACGAGACTTGTCAAGGAATATCCCCAAGCGAGGCGGTGAAGGTGGTGAGTGACAGGAATGGAATATTGCCCAGATGGTGGCATCGACTATGTTCAGACGGAGTCAACTTGGAAGTTTTGTGGATGCAGAGCCGGCCACCAATAGTCACCAATAGCCACCAATAGCGGGTCTGAAGCAGCGCGCTTAGGGGACCGTCCATAAATGACGTCACGCGATTTTGTAAGATTTCTGACCCCCCCCCTCGTCACACGGCGTCACAAAAAGTCAGATCCCTCAAACATGACGTCACAAAGCTCTGCCCCCCCTCCCCAAAACCATATTTCCATTTTGAAAAAAAACATGCTTCAAATCGCTTTAAACTATTGTCATTGTAGTGCGTATTTAATGTGGCGCTGCACTCTGATGTTGTAGGAGAAAACATTTATCAAATTTAATTAAGTAGAACGTGTTGTCTATATTTATTTAAAGTTGCGCATTTTCATGTGACGTCACATTTATCACCCCCCCCCCACCTCGTCACACATCGTCACAAATGTCTGACCCCCCCCCCCCCAGGTGCGTGACGTCATTTATGGACGGCCCCATACCTGCAGTGACCTCCCGTCCTGGGGACCCTCTGGCCAACCCGCTGATTTGCCTTTCCCCGCCCAGGCCCCGGATGTGGCTCGCAGCACTTTGCGTGACAGCTTCCCCGGACGTGCGAGATTTCTATTTTCACGGTCGATTTTTTATTTTTTGCTGCGGGGAGAGCGTCAGTGTAAAGAACGAAGCGGTCTCGGGTGGAGGAGGCTTTAACGAGTGTATTGTTGTATCTGATGAACACACACAAATCTCGCCCATCGCGGGTGGATTATGTTCTTGAAACTAGCCGCAATTGGAAATTCCGTTATCCGCAAACTCAAAGGCATATGGGAAATATATATGGTTTGCTTCACAGTTCATTATATATTTTATGTTACCCTACCTTAAACCCAAACACGGACAAGTTCAAGTTCGTTTATTAGGTATAGCCCTATGAGCCATTCGGTTCTTGAATCGGGTGCAACCGCAACAAACAAAAAACAAAAACATGAACAAGAAAACATCTTAAAGTGAATATGTGACTGAGTGCAAAAAAAGAAATCCAATTAAAGACGGCAAAATATTTCAGAAAAAACACCGTACACCAACGCTGTGTGCAAAAATCCCAGTGGGATGCAAGTCAAACAACCAACAACAACCACAAGACAACTTAGATTAAGGCCATCAGTCTAACTCTGTACTACAACAAACATGGCTAAACCAATACATTTCGATTTAAAGCTTTCGTGACTGCAGGGATTCATCTTCTTGATTCTTTCGGTAAAGTCACGTAGAATGAAAATAATAAAATAATAAACATAAAACATAATAAAATAATTCTCACAACATTTCGGCCACAAGACAGAATCTGACTCTGTCTTCTCGACAGACCTGTTCTCCACCTGAGGACGGCTGCTTGCGTTGTGGCCGAAACGTCGTGAGAATTATTTTATTATGTTTTATTTTTATTATTTTATTATTTACATTCTACGTGACTTTACCGAAAGAACCAAGAAGATAAACCAAAACACTTTTCGAAATCACCAAAATAAAGCCATGAAAGCAATGAAACAGTGATCATAGGAACTGACGGAATTTTCACAATAAACGTAAACAACATGTACTACCAAAACCCTGCAGCCATAGCTGGCTGCATGAGTCACTCAACAGCAGGAGCATCAGTCGGAGTATTATAATTTTTCAATGCACCTTTAAGATCAGCACACTAAATCAAAACACAGGTCATACTTTATAGCGATCATCCGGAGCGAAACATTTTATTTTAGGCCACTGAATAGCACTGGCAGCGAGGAGTGTACAACTCCTCTAGAGCAGTTTTGAGTGAAGATCTCATAGGTAGTGACTCAAGTTTCAATTTATTGGCAACAGCATTCCAGACCCTGGGGGCATCAATAGCAAAGGCCCTTCCTCCAGTATATGTACGGCAATAGGGAATATGAAGCTGGTAAATGAGTGTAGACCTTAGGTCAAATTTGTTATTTGAAACAGAGAGGAGATCCAGCAGGTAATCTGCGGAGTTTTTTTTGTAAGTAGTAAGTACATCATGAATAAATAAGATCTGGTGCACAAGCCGTCGAACATTCAGAGATGTTAAGTTTGACCCAATGTAGAGATCACAGTGGTGAGTCCTATATAGGCAGTTCAATGCAAATCTTAAGGCCGAGTGGTACATTGAGTCAAGCTTCTTCAGTACAGTACTTGGGGCTGATTTATACACGATGTCACAGTAATCAAGTAGAGGCAGTATGGTAGCTTTTATCAATTACAAACGGAACATAGGGGGGGGAAGCAGTGCTTGTGTCGATATAGAAAACCAATTTTATTTTTGTTATTTTCCCAATATAATCAATGTGATCTTTAAAATTCAGTTTTGAATCCAGGATGACCCCAATATACTTATAGATCTTGAATTGCTCTATTTGATCATTATTTAAGGAGTGTAATTGTAGGCAAATAACTTTCCGCTTTAGTCCTGGTGAGAAGCATAGCACCTTGGTTTTTGCAGGATTTAGGATTAGTTTAAGAGCAACTAGCTGATGTTGTAGACAAGGAAGTATTACATGTAGAATATGAATGTCTGTATAGTTAAGTATAACGTGTACAGCAAGGCCGTAGCCATGGAGTCAACACTGGGGGGGACCAAACTTCCAGGGTGTCTTGGGGTCCCAACCCAGAAAAATATCTAAATTTGAAAACTAATTGCTTGCCATTTCCTGCCTAAAATATTGAATAATTCACCAACACATGGGATGGACTTTTTATGTATTTTTTACAATAATGTCTCATAGTGTATTGTATTACATTGCTCTGCTTTTACTTTTTTACCATTTTTCTTGTTTCATTGTACGTAATGGCAGAGATTATGGATGAATACAGTACAACCGTAACCACAATCACATGAACATAAATCTATGCACTGATTTATATGAAGACAAGTCCAGATATTGTGGCCAAGGTTTAGCAAATTGTTTCTATTTACATAGCATAGCAAGTATTATTACTTTTTATAGCAAAATATTGGGGGGGGCATTTTGAGCATATTTGAATATTGGGGGGGGGGGGATATGTCCCCCCCCCCCCAATATTTATTATAATTACGGCCTTGGTGTACAGTACAATAGATAAAACAAAGATTAAGTAGGAAAAATCGCGTGACCTAACCCCACCGGATGCTGAGAACACGTGACCTGGGACCTGCAATGGGCTGCACGTGACCCAAGGTGGCAGCGTCATCGCGAGCAGTGCAGTTAGAGGACTTTACATGCAGGAATCTCGCGATGTCTATTTGGTGCTAATGGTTAAATCCACGATGATGGGCAAAGTTTGAGTGTGGGCATGCTAAATACAAGAATTAATAGGATTTCCCGAAAGAGTGATATTCAATTGAAGACTGTTGACTATCCAGGCTAAATATGGTGATGGGGGCATGGGGAGAGATGTGGGACTCCGCACCGCCATTTTGTACCCAAGGCCCAAGTGTCTCTCGACAGGCCTGCTCATGACGCACTATCTGCCGTCACAGATCACGTACCACGTACATTTGATCATTTAATCATAAGTACCGCACCAAGCCGTGTAATTCTCGTGAAGAATAGATTGCATGCAGTACGGGGCCGTCCATAAATGACGTCACGCGATTTTGGACGACATTTGACCCCCCCCCCTTCGTCACACAAAGTCAGACCCCCCCCCCGCAAATATGCCGTCACAAAGCTCTGCCCCCCCTCCTCCCCAAAAAATAAAACATGTTTCAAATCGCTTTAAACTATTGTCATTGTAGTGCGTATTTAATGTGGCGCTGCATTCTGATGTTGTAGAAAACATTTATTAAAAAGTCTATTTATCTAAGTAGAACGTGTTGTCCATATTTATTTAAAGTTGCGTATTTTGATGTGACGTCACGTTTCTCAAACAACCCCCCCCCCTCGTCACACATCGTCACAAATGTCTGACCCCCCCCCCCCCCAGGTGCGTGACGTCATCTATGGACGGCCCCTACATGCGTCTGTGTAAGTGAGCAACCAATTTTTGTCAAAGTAAAATTCACACCGGGAATTTAGTTTTGCGTCGTGTTACACAATGCGATAGAAAATTAACCGATGGCATTCACTTCGATGGTCTCCACCACGTGCACGTTCCCACGGCCATCGGCGACAACTGCACGAACTCGCTCCGCCACCACAGCCTGACCTCGCGCACGGTCAATTATGACAGCTTGTTCCACATTGGCGGCCAGAACTCGGGGTTGTGGAGGCGGAGCGCGGCGTTGAACTCTGTAGTCACGAGCTGGGGTCCAGCGCGTGAAGCAGGCGCATGCGGATGGAGGGGGGAAGAGGGAAAAATACGAGATACAACAATCACTTGGTCACAACTTGCACACCGGATGTCGCATTCCTCGATCTACGAACGTTCGGATTATGGAAATTTCGCGTGAGCGCAAATGACAAATTACGGACACTTTTCGATCAACGAAATCTATTTTTTTGCATTTACGAAATTTAACACGGCATGTGCCAGGAGATCAAACAAAAAGCTTGCGGGGTGGCTGCGTCATTTATCCGCGACAGCATCACGGTGTCCATGCAGTGCAACAATAATGCCTCCATATCGCCTTGCCAGTCATTCCAACATGCAGCAAATCTTTTGGTCAGTTCCCTGAAAAGGTTACAGAATTAAATCTTGACTTAAAGCTTTCGTAACTGCAGGAATTCATATTCTTTCGGTAAAGTTACGTAGATAGGTTGAAATAAATTAACAACCGATCTACGTGACTTTAGCGAAAGACCCAAAGAATAGGTTACATATTGTTGTTTTAGATTAATATTATTAAAGGTTTTAATATTTATATTCCATATTATTAGTTTTGTATTGTGAAAAGTAACATAGGTGTATATTTGTACATTAGGAGTAGAGTTGTCATGACTATCCGAAACACAACCCTAATTTTTTGTATTTAGTTAATGGCGATAAGCCATTCCGAGTTACGAACTCTCGTTTTACGCATCACTTTCATGAACCGGGGAATACCGCCTGTATTCTGCACAGTAAATCGACAGCTGAGTTCACACTGTGAATGCTTCGAGAGAGAAAACACCCCTCAGGAAGAGTCCACGAAATGGTACAACCCCACGTCGCGTCATTGGTCACAAGGAGAGAGACTCAAGCAGCCATGTTTGAGAGGCACGAGGTGTAGTTGAAGAATTGGACCAATTCTTAAACCACATCAATTCTATACACCCAGCTATCAAATTCACCATGGAGGTGGAAAAGGATGGCAAGTTACCATTCTTTGATGTTTTAATCTAAAAGAGACCTGATGGCTCAATGGGACACTCTGTCTAGAGGAAAGCCACCCATACGGATGGATGCCTACTTAAAACCTGACTCCCACCACCATCCATCCCAGAAGAATTCCCTCATCAAAGCTCTATACCACAGAGCTCGTTGTATTTCCGACCATCATCACCTAGCCAGTGAACTGGAGCACGTACACCAAGCCCTCAAGATGGATATTCGGACTACACAATCCGTAAAGCTATCAACCCAACCGTGGGGAGAGAACCATCTGAGGATCCAATCAAAACAATCACCTTGTCATACATAGCAGGGGTTACCAAAAAGATTTCCAAAATCATGAGCAAACACAAGATCCAGGTACGATTCAACACAGTACATACAATTCGTGATTTGATCCCTTCTGTGAAGGATGCGACCCCTGCCATGCAATACCCGGTGTCTACAAACTAAGCTGTGTCTGCGGCAGCAGTTACATTGGGGAAACTAAGCGACATGTCTCAGACCGGGTCCGTGAACACAAGGCGGATCTGAAACACGGTAGGACCAATACCTCAGCCGTGGCTGATCATTGCTTTAACGCTGTGGGCTCACACGAAATTGATTTTGCCAAGATGAAGGTACTCTGCAAACCCACTGGCTATCAACAAAAATTCGTTCATGAAGCCATCCAGATATATAAACACAGACACATACTTTCGGCAGATTTGATTTAGTACAAACTCTACACAGATGTAATATGAGGATCCACCCGGGGGGAGGGGGTAACTGATAGGCTCTGCCGGCCTCAGCCCACAGCCAATGGGACAGCGAGCCAGGGGCGTGGCCCTGTGGCTGCATAGCAACATCTGGAAGGTTCCAGGGGAGAGGCTGAGGATTGGCTGGGGGTATCACGTGGGCCAGGGGGTATAAGGCGTGGAGAGAGACGGCGCGTGGCAGAGTGGAGAGGGGCTGGAGGGAGAGACCACGTCTGCGCCTTGGGCACGCCAGCGACCACGTGGCAGGCCGGAGGCTGCCTCCCACACGCCGCCGTCAGCCAGCAGCGTGAGGAGCGAGGGGGCGAGCGACGCCACGCTCAAGGAACGGGAAAAAGGGACCCGGTGTGTGAGGGAGCCGTGTAACCAGAGAACGAATAAAGAAAATACAACACGGGCATATTATGACTTTGAAACCCCCCGCCCACCTCCTACGCATTCCACAATTAATGACTAATCCCATATCTGCATTTCCCATAAATATGCTAAATTCCTCTTGATATGCAAATTATTTTGTCAAGGCGCTCTTCCCCCTCCAACCCAGCTTAAATATACGCTCCAAGCCTGGTGGTGTTTCATTCAGACGCTGTCTTTCCGACAGACCTGTTCTTCACCTGAGGACGGCTGCTTGCGTTGTGGCCGAAACGTCGTGAGAATTCTTTTATTGTGTTTTATTTTTATTATTTTATTATTTTCCTTCTACGTGACTTTACCGAAAGAACCAAGAAGACGAATCCCTGCGGTCACGAAAGCTTTAAATAGAAAAAGAAAACAAGACAAAATATCGTCCGGAGCAGGTTTATTACACAGGTGTTGACAACAAATATCGGTGCTATATATTGAGTCAGGCTTGAACCGTTCAGGGGAGGGTCCTCCCTCCTCTCCCACCCTCCCTCCCTCCCATCCGTGTTTATCTTAAGAAAAGTTCAGCCGACCCTGTGAAATCTCCTTAAACTATAAAGAATCTATTTATATTTTACCAGGTAAGGTCACACTGAGTTGCGTAGCTTTTTTTCAGAAGCGACCTGGCTCTTACAAACAATAGCTCAATGAAGTGGTGGCTTATTTCTATATTTTTATACCAGGCAAATATTCTTAAACGGTGATGTTGATTCTAAATATGAAGGGGAAAAACCGGATGACCCGGAGAAAAATCCACGTGACCATGGGGAGAGAGACACGAAAAGTTCAAATATACAGCAGCAGGTGTCAGGGTCAGGATCGGGATCGAACCCACGACCTCCTGTAGACCAGGCGAGGTTGTCAACATCTCACCACCGCGGCACACGCCCTCGCCAACTTGCCGCCGGGGCTGCAAGTTGTTTTGTTGAAAAGCACCGTGCGTCGGACGTGTGAATAAATAAACTATTTTTAAATTAAAAGATAACATTTGCCAATATATCTTGCACACATCTATATTTTTTTTTACCGCCGCCCAAAATCTGTCCCTTTATTACAGACACGTCCGGGCATGACCGTTTGCCTGCGTCCCTAAACCCAATTGTTAAGTACGAAGATTGTAATACGAGCATTGCGGAAAGGAAATTGTTGAGTTGGCTGGTATCACCTGGTTGCCTGTCGACTGGACGAGGCACGTCCACAACAGAGACGTGTGTTTGACGCCGCTCTTGATATTCGCGTTCTGCATCATCGTTGACCACTGCAATGACATCGCAAAACGTATACGTTTTTATAATAGACTTTTTAAATATGGAGTGTCTTTAAAAATATAGAAATTTACAGTAAGATAACACAAATAAAAAAAAGAATTCGGTAAAATTACAGAAAATTTTACTGGCAACTTTCTGCCAGAAAATTTACTGTTAATTTACAGATCCCATTTTTTTTATAGTCATGGGATATANTTTTTTTTTACTGAATACAACAGTGTTTTTATGGAGAAATTACTGTAAAAAAACACGGATGGTATTTTGTGAAAATACAGCAATTACTGTAAATTTATGTACATATTTCCGTAAAAAATGGGATTTACTCTTCCGTATAATTACGGTGAAATTCACTGGAAACTTTCTGCCAGAAAAGTTACTGTAAATTTACGGAATTATTTTTACAGTGTACCCACGATGATGTTGTTTAACTCTGCCAACATGGGGCAATTCAAACGTTTGTATCAAAACTAAAATGTGAGGAAGACTGACGTGGGGTGATGGCTTGCGTTGATATGCAGGCTCTCGAGATCCTTGGTGATGGTATAGAGAAGCTTTCACCCAGCAGTGGATAGACCACGGCGAAGGACGACGTACAAACCGACATTTCATATTCTTAGTTTTTTTTCGGTAAAGTCACGTAGGTAAAAAATTAAAATTAATAAAAGTAAAATAAAATAAAAATTTTAATGTTTTACCTACGTGACTTTACCGAAAAAACCTAAGAATATGAATCATTGCAGTCACGAAAGCTTCAAATCTAGAAACCGACATTTGTTGATCTCGTCAAGGGCATAAACCATCACGCAAACTCGGGTCATCCTTGCCGCGGCGTTTGGCTGGCCATAAATGGTTGTTTGGGGGCGCCATAGACGCCATAGGCGCCCCCGAACAACTCCTAGTGAATATTATAAATGTTTAATATGTTAATATTATAGATGTTTAATATGCCAACATTATAAATGTATAATATGTTAATATTATAGATGTTTTAACGATTGAGAAGCAAAGGGGTGCAAGGCTGCAGTAAAGATTCAGAGTCACTGGTCTAGAGCGACCGTGATGGCATGGAGATGACTTAATCGAGCGGTGATTGAAGGGCACTGACGTGGCTTAGACGTAGTGCGGTTCACGGTTCGAGCCCTGGCCACCGCCCTGGTTAATACTGCAGGCGTATTGCCGTAAACACGGAGCACTCTGCTGTACAGTGGACCTCATGAGATTCCGTGGCGCCGTTCGTAAGAGGTGAGCATTCGCTGTGTGCCAGCGTCATGGTACAAATTCGTGGAATTTAAAAATAAAAGTGAACACCGCAGATTTCGCCAATTGGAAGATACACGGCAATGATTTAAATCTGGCATCATGCAGTCCTGAAAAAGCGTTCTGAGACTCGGTCGAAAGCTTTCCGACGTAAGCAAGCCGAACGATAACAGTGGACAGACCGTGGCTAAGGATTGTGATGATATTCTTAGGTTTTTTCGGTAAAGTCACGTAGGTAAAAAATTAAAATTAATAAAAGTAAAGTAAAATAAAATAAAAATCACGACGTTTCGGAGGCAACACAAGCTTCCGTCTTCAGGTGGAACCGTCACAGCACGATAGCTGTATCAAGTCACTTTACCGAAACAACCTAAGAATATGAATCCTTGCAGTCACGAAAGCTTCAAATCTAGGATTGTGATGATGTACAAACCAACATTTATATTTGAGCAACTCGATTATATTTATGTTTAAACAAAAGAAACACTTTAAAACGTTGTTCTATCCACAAGCGTAAGTCAAAACAAGAACTTACACCACCAGCAAATGAGGCAGGAAGAAATGGGAAACATATCGTCCCAACGAGGCAGCGGGAGCACGTCCACTTGCAGCACATTCTTGCGAACTGACCGTGATCCTCACCTCGCGTCCACTTCAAGTTCTCACACAGGTAGACAGCTGCAAGAGGCGTTCAGCCAATGAGAGCGACGGACGCTCTGCCCCCACCCCAACCCACTCCCGCGATTCGATTATTACGTTTCGTGGTCACGATTACGTGATTTGTTTACGCCAGACGAGAGCTCACGAGGCCAGGGTAGAGTATTCTTAGGTTTTTTCGGTAAAGTCATGTAGGTAAAAAATTAAAATTAATAAAAGTAAAATAAAAAATAAGATAAAAATCACGACGTTTCGGAGGCAACACAAGCCTCCGTCTTCAGGTGGAGGCTTGTGTTGCCTCCGAAACGTCATTTTTATTTTATTTTTATTTTACTTTTATTAATTTAAATTTTTTACCTAAGTGACTTTACCGAAAAAACCTAAGAATATGAATCCTTGCAGTCACGAAAGCTTCAAATTTAGAACCAGGGTAGAGTCTCAGTCTGCATCCAAGAGACCTCACTCACCACAGAAATTTAGACGGAGGGCGTCAATCACTGTCCTGCCCGGAGCTCTTCTCTGAGAGTGAGCCCGGAATGGGAGTGTAGCAGCTCCTCCCACTTCGTCTCCCACCTCGTCTCCCACCTCGTCTCCTCCCACCTCGTCTCCTCCCACCTCGTCTCCCACCTCGTCTCTAACCTCGTCTCTAACCTCATCTCCCACCTCGTCACCCACCTAGCCTCTCACTGCTGCCTTGTAGGAGTGCAGTAGAATGCATTTGTGAGAACATTTCATCATACTTCCTGATGTTATTAAATGTATAGTTGCATTTGTTTTAATTTACGAAATAATGTTTACCATTTCTATTATTACTAGCGGTAAGTACCCGGCGTTGTCCGGGCAAAAAAGGCAGACATACACATGGACTTACACACAGACATCGACCCACACACATAGAAACCCATCGACTTACACGCACACACACACATATGGACACACACACACACAAACATCCACTTTAGACACACACATATGTAGTTACACACACAAATAGACTCACACACATAAATAGACATACACACACATTGACTCACACATACATAGACTCAACAACAACCGCCATTCACCACTAAGTGGCGGTGACGTAACCACAACGCTTGTGCCAGGCCATGTGCACCTTGAGGCCACGTGAAGTGTCGAACGCCCGCTGGCAGGAGGTCACGGGGCAGACCCAGGTGCCACGGGTCGACTGAATGAGATGACCAAGATGACTGGCTGATGCACCACCTGTGCCCCCTACTGTGCCAGCTTGCTGTGCTTTAGCTACCTGGCGCTCCGCTCGTTGTTGTGAGTGTCGCTCCTCCGCCCTCCGTTGTTGTTGGAGGGCGACTGCCTCCAACTGCCCAGTAGCGTCCTTCACGAGCCTCCTCCACAGAGGCCGATCTTGACACCGCTGGTACCAGTCATCGTCCACTCAACTCCACGTCTCCTGTACCACATCACTCCATCTCTTCTCTAGCCCGTGCCGCGCCCGTTTAGCCCCCTCGATCCGGCCGAACAAAAGCTGTTTCGGCATGCGGTGGCTGGCCATGCGGGCTACATGACCCAGCCAACCCAACCTTGCCTGCCGGAAGAGCTCACCGATGGGACTTTGCCCAGATCTTTCAAGGATTTGTGAGCTCCTCACACAATCCAGTCTGGTTAAACCCAGAATGGATCGTAGGCAGGCCAGCCTAAATGTTTCCAACCGGCGAAGATGCTCCATTAGGGGGGTCCACGTTTCGCAAGCGTAGAGAAGGGAGGGAATGACTGTGGCCAAGAAGACTTGAAGCTTCGTGCGGAGCGACAGACCAGGTAACTCTGTACTACAACAACACAACATGGTTTAGCCATGTTGTGTTGTTGTAGTACAGAGTTAGACTGATGGCCTTAATCTAAGTTGTCTTGTGGTTGTGGTTGTTGTTTGACTTGCATCCCACTGGGATTTTTGCACACAGCGTTGGTGTACGGTGTTTTTCTGCAATATTTTGCTGTCTTTTCTTGGATTTTCTGTTTGCACTTAGTCACATATTCACTTTAAGATGTTTTTTTGTTCATGTTTTGTTTTTGTTTGTTGCGGTTGCACCCGATTCAAGAGCTGAATGGCTCACAGGGCTATACCTAATAAATGAACTTGAACTTGAACTTGAGCTTCTACACATCGTTACGCAACCGATGAAAAGATATTGCCGCTCGACTGATTCAGAGTGAGACCTCTGCTGTTAAAATGGAGCCGGTCATAAGCACACTGCCCAGGTATGGGGAACTCTCCACTCTCTCCACTACTGCCTCATCACCGATTGGGAGTTGTGGGGGTGGAGTGTACGATGGTACAAAATACCCAGGCAGGTGCTTAGTTTTGGTGGGGCTGAGGGTAAGGCCCCACCTCTTAGTGGCACGCTCCAGTCTCAGCAGCAGCGTCTCCAACTCCTTCTCTGAATGAGCAGCTATTACCAAATCATCGGCATACATAATGTGGTTGACCAATAGGGAGCCATCCCTTGATCACACCCGGGCATCGATCAGCCTCCCATTATATCTGTACCAAATGGAGATTCCCCGGTACAGCTATTGAAGGCTTCATGAACTACGTGGTCAAAATAGATGTTAAATAATGTGGGAGCCAGAAGACATCCCTGTCATACCCCAAGGTGTACAGGGAAAGGCTCTGACTCCCGGCCACGTAGTTTAACCCGGGCCCGCTCACCATCATGAAGGTCCTTAATGATCGTGAGCAGAGGATCAGGGACTCCGAAAGCACGAAGAACAACCCAGAGCCCAGGCCTACTGATGGTATCATAGGCCTTGACTAGGTCAATAAAGCAGAAATGTAGGTCTTGTTGAAATTCCCTACACCTCTGCTGTAGCAGATGGACAGAAAATATGGCATCTGCGCAGGACCGCCCTTTCCTGAAACCGCATTGGGGCTCCGCAAGCCTCTCCTCAGCATGCCTAGCAAGGCGATGTTAAATAATCCTTGCCAGGACCTTTCCCGGCACACTGAGGAGTGAGATGCCCCTGTAGTTGTTACAGTCTGTGCGGTCCCCCTCCCTCAGCATTTCGCTTGAGAGATTATCTCTGCCTGGTGCATTTCCTGGTCTCAGACTCTGGATCGCCTTCAGTACTTCCTCAACAGATGGCACCTCAGCCAGCCACTCACAAGGGGTGACCTCTTCCAATATTTGAGGCACCGCAGCCTCAGCAGGGTCATCCCCACTTTGTGCCATGATGTTTTCCTGGTTGAGGGATTTCCCCTCCCCAGGACCTCACATAAATGCTCAGCAAATCTGCAAACCTGTTCCTGGGAGTCTGAGATTGGATCACCGTTATTTCCCCTAATGATGGTAATAGGTGTGGCGCTGCAGGTTACTGTTTTTATGGAGTTAAATAGTGATTTGTGATCGCGGACCACTGAGGCAGACTCCATCTCAGCAACCCGCGACCACCAACCATCCTTGCAGCGCCTTACGGCTCTCCGAGCGAAGGCTGCGGTAAGCCTCCTCATTCTCTGACGTGGGATGCTGTAGCCAAATAGAATGAGCCTGTCGCTTTTTCTAAACTATCCTGAACACCTCCTCTGTCAGCCAGGGTATCTGGGAGGTCTGGACCGCGTACCCAAAGCAGCCACTGCAGCTGCATGAGTCACAGCCCTAAACCTCGCCCATTTACCCTCGACATCAGGAGGAGTGGGGGACGATGCCAACCCCAGCTGCAAGTGATGATGAAATTCTCGCTTGCAACTTTCATCAGCTAACTCAGACCAGGCCACTTTAGGTTGGAATGGGGTCCTGGGTGTATACCCACCACCGGAGTGGAAGAATGGCAGGCGCATCTTACAGATGACTAGTCGATAATCAGAGGCAGATCAGCTCCACGGTAGGTCCTGGTGTCAAGGACATGGGCTCACATCCGCTGGTCCATCACTATGTAGTCCAGCAGATGTTCTTACTTGGACCTGGCATGCATCCATGATGTTGTGTGGATGCGTCCATTTCGGAAAAGCGTGTTGGTAATTACAAGCCCATGGGCTGCACAAAAATCTAGCAGCCTCCTACCATTGTTATTGAGCTGATCTGGCCCATGCCTTCCAATCACTGCAGACCAGGTGCCAGCATCATGACCACTTGGGCATTGAAGTCACCCAACAAGATGACTCTGTCCCGAGTGGCCACGTTAGCCAGCACCTGTGACAGGAGGTCATAGAAGGCATCCGACTCATCGACTTTGCCTGCACCCCTCCACGGATGTCTTCGGTGGGGGCATAAGTAACCACGACCACCACTCCTCGCCTCCGGTTGAGCCACGCCTCCCTTCCATAACCTTCTGGAAGGTAACATCATCCACCAGTCCCCCTCCGGGGTTTGGGGATTGTGTCCCAGGATCCATTATCTTGGGGATTACTGTTGGCTCCTTGGGCCATAGTCCTTTACATGAGTGTAATCGGATTTTCGCCCCCTGTTGATGCGAAGGGGAAGCTACCCGCTAACAGCATGGGGAGTGCCGATGAATGCCTCTACATCACCCCCCCCCCTCCGTATCACGCAGCCGTCCCGGCTGCAACGATTCAATGAATAAAAATCGAATATCAAAAAGGAGAACGCGTGTGCCTCGTAAAAAAAGACAGCAAAAACAACCCTACATAAATACCCCAACCCCCTGTACAAATACACACTATATACTTATATAGAAAGAGATGGTATACGGCCCGCACACAATTCACCTCACGCAACCATCAATTCAACGTTGAAGGAAAACCGCGCACAACCGGCAACAGGGAACACAAGGGCTACGATGGAGGTGACCGCCGATGCAAAGTAAGTGGGCAATGCGGTGCGTGTGTGTATGTGCGAGGAGAAGTTAAAAGTTTTAGCCCGCGTGCGTGTTACAGGCCGTCATAGGGAACGGGAAGTGCGACTGGTCTGTCGGTAGGCAGATTCCACGGGTGTGCGAGTTCTTGGCGGCAGGGGCGGCCGGTGTGGACCGACACGGGCCCGTCACTCCCGCATCATCTGTAGGAATGACAACACGGCTGCGCTGAGGGTTAGGCACCACGGAGACATCACCCGGATCGTCAGACACGTCATAAGCTCGGCCCCCGTGGTGTGTAGGTGACGAAAGGACAGCTAAACCCGTCGGCCACTGCCACAAATTTTGTAGATGAATTTAACCTCCCCACATGACCCAACCTAAAACATACGGGGCAGTCATCTTTGCTTTATGTCCTATTGACAAATGCTCCTCACAATTTCACACTGACTGGTGTTCTGGGTAATAACCTTAGCGATCACTCCTTCATATTTGGAGTGAGATCATCAGCCAGACCCAAAGCCCCCCTAAATTGATTGAGAAGCACTCTATGAGACACTTCAGCATTCAGGCATTTACTAATGATGTGCTTCACTCGGATATTGACAAGGTCTGTGAAATCCCCAACATGACTATGGCTTGGGAGACCTTCAGGTACACGTTTCTCAAAATTCTTAACAAACATGCTCCATTGGTTAGATTTAAAATTAAAGGCAACCGCCCACCATGGTTTGATCCTTTGATTACTAAGCTCATGAAAACTAGGGACAAGGCTTGGGTATGTGCTCAGAAAAGTAATTTGGTCAATGACTGGCTAGAATACAATAGATGCATCAAAAAAATACAGCATGTAAAAAATGCTTACTATTCCTCTACTTTCCTGGAATCGCATGGCAATGCCAGGTTCTTCTGGAAAACAATCAAATGTATCGAAAAGACATCCAACAGATAATCTGCCCGTTGCGCTTAACCGAAATGGGGACTTTTTCAGGGCCCCAAAAAATAGTTGACAATTTTAATCTTCATTTTTCTGAAGCTGGTGACCTTTTGATAATGTATTGGGAGTCACCCCTGCTCATGCAATTTCCAACACCCCTGTCCAGACATTGAATGAATTTAGTTTGCAGCCTATCCACGAAAGTAATGTTCGGAAACAACTGTCCTACCTCAAAGGGTCCTCCTCTACCGGAGTGGATAATATTCCCATCTCTGATAACTGTTGGTCACCTAATATACAAACCTATAGCCCATATTTTCAACCTGTCCATCAAAGAAGCATCAGTACCTCTCGAATGGAAACATTCCTATGTTCGTCCACTTCACAAAGGGGCCCGAAAGATTATGCAAATAACTACCGACCTATTTCAATTTTGTCCCCGTTGATGAAAATTTTGAAAAATTATTGAACTACCAAATTAGCAGTTTCCTGTCCGACAACAATCTATTACATCGAAACCAATCTGGGTTCTGAAAAAATACAGCACCACATCTGCTGCATTAGACTCTCTGAATCACAGTAGCCTTGATAATAAGCAGTACTGCGCTAGTCTTTTGCTTGACTTGTCCAAAGCCTTTGATACAGTCACCCTGCTTAATAAACTAAGTTGCCCCCGTTTCTCCAAATACGCAGTAGAATGGTTAAAATGTACCTCTCAAACTGTATTCATAGATGGTTGGAGGTCAAACAATATTAAGATAACAAAAGGGTTCCACAGGGTTCCATCCTCGGCCCCCTCTTGTTCTCTTTTTGGGAATGACTTGGGTACTGACCTGGATCATTCCAGGGTAAATCTCTTTGCAGATGACACGATACTGATTACTGCAGGCCGCTCTGGATGACGTGATTGCTAAACTCCAGGGTGATTTCAACAAACTATAACATCAGCTAGTTGCTCTTAAACTAGTGCTGAATACCTCCAAAACCAAGGTGCTATGCTTCTCACCAGGACTAAAGCAGGACGTTATTTTTCCATTTATATTCCTTAAATAATAATCAAATAGAGCAAGTCAAGATCTATAAGTATCATCTTTGATTCAAAACTGAATTTTCAAGATCACATTGATTATATTGGTAAAAAGACAAAGTAAAAAGTTGGTTTTCTGTATCGACACAAGCACTGCTTCCCCCAATGTTCCGCTTGTAATTGATAAAAGCTACCTTACTGCCTCTACTTGATTACTGTGACATCGTATATAAATCAGCTCCCAGTACTATACTGAAGAAGCTTGACTCAATTTATCACTCGGCCTTAAGATTTGCATTGAACTGCCCATATAGGACCCACCAATGCGATCTCTACATTTTGTCAAACTTAACTTATCTTAATGATCGACGGCTTGTGCATCAGATCTTAAATCAGCAGATTCCCTGTGGATATCATCTTTGTTTCGAAGAACAAATGTGACCTAAGGTCTTCCTCATTTCAGCTTACATTCCTTACGTAAAATCTGGAGGACGGGCCTTTTTATTGATGCCCCAGGGTCTGGAATGCTATCGCCAATAAACTGCAACTTGGTCACACCTGTGAGATCACCATGCTCACTATTAGTGGCCTGAAATCTGTATTTCGGTAACCGCGCAAAGTATGATTTAGTTTTGTTTGTGTGCTGATCTTCATAAAGGTGCGTGAAAATGTTTGAATACTCCTACTGATACTCTGCTGTTATGGAGTGACTCATGCTGCAGCTTGGCTGCAAAGTTTGGTCGTACATGTTATTATATTTTATTGTTAAATTTGAATCAGTTCCTTTACTGTTTTTTATACTTTATTTTTGTTTGCTTGTAGTACAGAGTTAGCCTGATAACTTTAATCTACATTGTCTAATGTTGTTGTTGTTTGACTTGCATCCCACTGTTTTTTTATGGAAGACTTTGCTTTTTTCCTGGATTTTTCTGTTGCGTGTAGTAACTTTAGATGTTTCTTGTTCATGTTTTTTTGTTGCGGTTGCACCCGAGTCAAGAGCCACATGGCTCACAGCGTTATCTAATACATGAAACAAAAAACTTAAACCGCGAGGGATGCAGAAACCAACATTGCCCACCACACCAATGCCGATGCACTGTCGCGTCTCCCGTTCGTTGAAAAATGCACATGCTTTCTTGGGTCGGGTCGTTGCAAGGCGCTGGGCGATGGGTCCGTTCCACCCTCGCTGCGGTAGTCGACGTACTTCCCTCCGATCAGGGTCATTTGGATGTTCCCGTCGACCTAGTAGTTCGGGACGACCTGCTGGGCTTGACCCTGGCCGAATGGGGTCGCCACCAGATAGAGGATGTGTCCCTGCTTGCCTTGCGCCGCCGCGCCGTGAACCCGGCCAATACACAAGGTCGGTTCGCATCCCTTTCTCTGCGCCACGGCCTTCTCATGCATTGGAATGGTGACTCCTGTCGGTACAAAATTGTAGTTACCTCCGCCGTTTGGGCAGGGCATGAACGGCTGCTGCATTTGGGTGTTCACAAAACCATCGGCCTGCTACAACTTCAATTCTTTTGGCCGGGTATGTTGCGCGACATGACCGATCTCCTGCAGGGCTGCACCCAGTGCACACGTCGTAAACCAACGTCTAAACCAGCATGCCCGCCCTTGCAACCCATTACTGTGTCTGGCATTAACGAGATGGAAGCTCTAGATATTTTGGGACCCTTCCCTACCACACCTAGGGTAACAAGTACCTACTGGTTTGGTGTGTAGTATTTTACACGCTGGCCCATGGCCTGGCCACTCCCCAACCAGTCGACAGCAGCCATCACTGAGGCCTTTGTCCAGGGAAGACGTTTTTCGAGCACCCTGTTACGTGACGTATGTAACATTTTGGGAACTGAAAAGGTGCACACCTCAACATACCACTCGCGAACTGATGGTATGGTGGAGCGTCTCCACAGGACGCTCACCTCTATGTTAGTGATTCGCAGCTCGACTGGGATCTGCAAATTCCTTTGGGTCTTGGTTGCATACCGGATGGAACCTCACACGGCGACCGATTCTCGCCATTCTTCTTAATGTATGGCAGGGATGCGCTTCCCCCTGCCGATGTCCGGTTGCGTGTTGACCTGCCCCCACTGACATCTAACCTCGCAGACCACCTGCGGTTTAACATGCCGTCAAAACTCGGCCTCTCGCCAGAGAGCGAACATGCGGCTGCGCGACCCCAAATCATCCACACATGCATGGGCCACGGAGAACAAGGCCTGGCTCCATTGCCCCAGGTGCCTTTGTCCATGTCACCTAAACTACTCAAACCTTGGAGGTGTCCCTTCAACATTATTGAGGTCTGCCCCAGTGCATAAAGGTTCGGTGGGGCAGGCGATGTTGGTTTGTGCATCCCTCGCGGTTGAAGCCCTTTGTCGCGCCGCTCATCCCTTCGTCACCTACACACCACGGGGGCCGAGCTTGTGACGTGTCCGACGAGCCGGGTGATGTCTCTATGGTGCCTAACCCTCAGCGCAGCCGTGTTGTCATTCCTACAGATGATGCGGGAGTGACGGGCCCGTGTCGGTCCACACCGGCCGCCCCTGCCGCCAAGAACTCGCACGACCCGTGGAATCTGCCTACCGACAGCCCGGTCGCACTTCCCGTTCCCTATGACGGCCTGTAACACGCACGCAGGCTAAAACTCTGCGTTTTTCATGACGCCCCTTTTCACTTCTCCTCGCACACACACACGCACTGCAATACCCACTTACTTTGCATCGCCGGTCACCTCCGTCGTAGCCCTTGTCGTTCCCTGTTGCCTGTCGTGTGCGGTTTTCCTTCAACGTTGAATTGAAGGTTGCATGAGGTGAATTGTGCGCGGGGCCGTATACCATCTCTTTGAATATATGTATACTAGCGGTAAGTACCCAGTGTTGCTGGGGCAAAAAAGGAAGATACACACATGGACTTACACACGGACATTGATCCACACACATAGAAACACATCAACTAAGATGCACACACACACATATGGTTAAATCCAGGAAAGGATCGTTAGCAGGCCAGCCTAAATGTTTCTAACTGGCGAAGATGTTCCATTTGGGGGGGTGCACGTTTCGCAAGCGTAGAGAAGGGAGGGAATTACCGTGGCCGAGAAGACCTGGAGCTTCATGCGGAGCGGAAGACCAGGTAGCTTCCACACAGCGTAACACAGCCGATGAAAAGAGAATGGCGCTCGACTGATTTGGAGTGAGACCTCTGCTGTTAAACCGGAGCCGGTCATGAGCACACTGGCCAGGTATGGGAATCTCGGCAATCTCTCCACAACTACCGCATCACCAATTGTGAGTTGTGGGGGTGGTTTGGTCGATGGTATAAAATACCCAGGCAGGTGCTTAGTTTTGGTGGGGCTGATGGTAAGGCCCCACCTCTTAGTGGCAAGTTCCAGGTTCAGCACGCAGTGAGCAGCAATCACCAGAGCATCGGCATACATAACATGGTTGAGCAATAGGGAGGCATCCCTTGACCGCACCCGGGCATCGATCAGCCTGCCATTGTATCTGTACCATATGGTAATTCCTCGGGAACAGCCATCGAAGGCTTCACGAACTACGTGGTCAAAAGATATGTAAAATAATGTGGAGCCAGAGGACATCCCTGTCATACCCCAAGGTGTACAGGGAAAGGCTCTGACTGACGGCCATGTAGTTTGACGCGGGGCCGCTCACCATCATGAAGGTCCTTAAGGATCGTGAGCAAAGTTTGAGGGACTCCGAAAGCATGAAGAACAACCCAGAGGCCAGGCCTACTGATGGTATCATAGGCCTTGAGGAGGTCAATAAAGCACATTCAGTCACTCACATACACACATGGAGCTACAGACACGCAAAGAAATGGACTTACACTGACTGACATGGAGCCATGCACACAAAGCGACTAACACAGAGAGCCATGGACTGACACACACAGACATATCGACTCACACACACAAACACATGGACTTACACACACATGCATAGACTGACACACACATTGCCCTACACACATAGACATAGGACCGTGACACAGACATCTACTTTAAAAAACACGTGGATTAACACACACACATCGACTGACACACATAGATACACAAACACACATTGACTTACACACTCAGATGGAGCCATGCACACACATCGACTCACACGCATTGACTTACACACATCGAGTGAAATACACACGTATGGACTTACACACACATGTGGACTAACACACACACAGCGACAGATACGCACACAAATGGACTGACACACACACACAAACACTTGTACGTACACACACGGGGGTTGTCCGTTTGAAAAAGACAGACACACAAATGGTCTTACACACAGACATGGACCCACACACATAGGAACGCATCGACTTACACGCACACAAACACAAATGGACTCACACACACAGACATCGACTTTAGGCACACGCATGTAGTTTCTGCACACGAACATTATAATAGTAATAGAGTATTAAGCAACTTATTAGTTTCATAATAGTAAAGAATGAAGCAGAGTTGTTATGTGCACACAAACATTATCATTGTAATATTTGTAAACGTATTTGTTTAACAATAGTAAGCAATAAACCTGAGTTCTTAGCGAAAGATTGAATAAAATTGTACTTTACATTGGCGTGGTGACGCATCGTCCCGTGCAGAGGCCGCGGCCTCGCCTAGATTGGCAAGCCGGAGGAAGTGAGACATTGCCAGGCTGCGAGCTGGGCTGGTACCCCCCCCCCACCATACCCCACCATCCCCCACCCTCGGCAGAATATAACTATGTAACCGCTTTAATAATATTAAATTAATATCTAAGGACTTTATATCAATAACTGCACGTATTGGGGTGGGGGGGGGGGGAAGAGGACATCACACTGTGAAGAGAAATCGACAGCGTGATGTGTATATATATTCGATGTTAAACGCGTAAAATAAAATATCCCCGTGAGCTCAAGCGAACGCCCATGACTTGGCAGGGTCCGCTCCCCCACGCAATTGGCGTCACTTGGTACGGTCGATGTCGTGCAATAATGAATAATAGAAACGGCACAAATGTGTTAATTAAACTACTTTAAAGTTTACGGACGGGAAAACGGAATAGCCTATTCCCACCACGGGACTTAGGGCGTGCCGGCTGGCAAATTATTTCGGTCTTAAACCCCACCGTCCGAGAGCCAAATCCCTGACAAGCGCGAGCGCACGGAGACTTTTATATATAAGAAAAGAAGATTTTGGTGATTTTGAAAACGGTTTGGTCTAGCCATGTTTGTTTGTTGTAGTACAGAGTTAGCCTGATAACTTTAATCTACATTGTCTAATGGTTGTTATTGTTTGACTTGCATCCCACTAGGATTTTTGCACACAGCGTTGAAATACGGTGTTTTTTCTGGAAGACTTTGCTGTTTTTTCCTGTTTTTCTGTTGCGTGTAGTCACTTTAAGATGTTTCTTGTTCATGGTTTTGTTTTTTGCGGTTGCACCCGAGTCAAGAGCCGCATGGCTCACAGAGTTATACCTCGTACATGAAACTGAAATGAAACTGAAACCGCGAGGGATGCACAAACCAACATTGCCCACCACACCAATGCCGACGCATTGTCGCGTCTCCCGTTCGTTGAAAAATGCACATGCTTTCTTGGGTCGGGTCGTTGCAAGCCGCTGGGCGATGGGTCCGTTCCGCCCTCGCTGCGGTAGTCGACGTACTTCCCTCCGATCAGGGTCATTTGGATGTTCCCGTCGACCTAGTAGTTCGGGACGACCTGCTGGGCTTGACCCTGGCTGAATGGGGTCACCACCAGATAGAGGATGTGTCCCTGCTTGCCTTGCGCCGCCGCGCCGTGAACCCGGCCAATACACAAGGTCGGTTCGCATCCCTTTCTCTGCGCCGCGGCCTTCTCATGCATTGGGATGCTGACTCCTGTCGGTACAAAATTGTTGTTCCCTCCGCCGTTTGGGCAGGGCATGAACGGCTGCTGCATTTGGGTGTTCACAAAACCATCGGCCTGCTACAACTTCAATTCTTTTGGCCGGGTATGTTGCACGACATGACCGATCTCCTGCAGGGCTGCACCCAGTGCACACGTCGTAAACCACCGTCTAAACCAGCATACCCGCCCTTGCAACCCATTACTGTCTGGCGTTAACGAGATGGAAGCTCTAGATATTTTGGGACCCTTCCCTACCACACCTAGGGGTAACAAGTACCTACTGGTTGGTGTGGAGTATTTTACACGCTGGCCCATGGCCTGGCCACTCCCCAACCAGTCGCAGCAGCCATCACTGAGGCCTTTGTCTAGGGAAGACGTTTTTCGAGCACCCTGTTACGTGACGTATGTAACCTTTTGGGAACTGAAATGGTGCACACCTCACCATACCACTCGCGAACTGATGGTATGGTGGAGCGTCTCCACAGGACGCTCACCTTTATGTTAGTGATTCGCAGCTCGACTGGATCTGCAAATTCCTTTGGGTCTTGGTTGCATACCGGATGGAACCTCACACGGCGACCGGATTATCGCCATTTTTCTTAATGTATGGCAGGGATGCGGTTGCCCCTGCCGATGTCCGTTTGCCTGTTGACCTGCCCCACCGACATCTAACCTCGCAGACCACCTGCGGTTTAACATGCCGTCAAAACTCGGCCTCTCGCCAGAGAGCGAACATGCGGCTGCGCGACCCCAAGTCATCCACACATGCATGGGCCACGGAGAACAAGGCCTGGCTCCATTGCCCCCAGGTGCCTTTGTCCATGTCACCTAAACTACTCAAACCTTGGAGGTGTCCCTTCAACATTATTGAGGTTGTCTGCCCCCAGTGCATCAAGGTTCGGTGGGGCAGGCGATGTTGGTTTGTGCATCCCTCGCGGTTGAAGCCCTTTGTCGCGCCGCTCATCCCTTCGTCACCTACACACCACGGGGCGGAGCTTGTGACGTGTCCGATGAGCCGGGTGATGTCTCCGTGGTGCCTAACCCTCAGCGCAGCCGTGTTGTCATTCCTACAGATGATGCGGGAGTGACGGGCCCGTGTCGGTCCACACCGGCCGCCCCTGCCGCCAAGAACTCGCACGACCCGTGGAATCTGCCTACCGACAGCCCGGTCGCACTTCCCGTTCCCTATGACGGCCTGTAACACGCACGCGGGCTAAAACTTTTCACTTCTCGCACATACACACACGCACCGCATTGCCCACTTACTTTGCATCGGCGGTCACCTCCATCGTAGCCCTTGTGTTCCCTGTTGCCGGTTGTGCGCGGTTTTCCTTCAACGTTGAATTGATGGTTGCATGAGGTGAATTGTGTGCGGGGCCATATACCATCTCTTTGAATATGTATATAGTGTGTATTTGTACAGGGGTTGGGGTATTTATGCAGGGTTGTTGTTTTTGTGATTTTTAACGAGGCACACGCGTTCTCTTTTTGATATTCGATTTTCATTCATTGAATCGTTGCAGCCGGACGGCTGCGTGCTACGGAGGGGAGGGGTGATGTCGAGGCATTAATCGACACTCCCATGCTGTTAGCGGGTAGCTTCCCTTCGCGTCAACAGAGGGCGAAAGTGCGATTACGCTAATGTAAAGGACTATGGCCCAAGGGGCCAGTGGTAATCCCCGGATAATGGATCTTGGGACACAATCCCCAAACCCGGGAGGGGGACTGGTGGATGATGTCACCTTCCAGAAGGTTCTGGAAGGGAGGCGTGGCTAGAGCAGAGCAAGCCATGGACCTGTATAGAAGCCGGACCTAAATTTCGATTTAAAGCTTTCGTGACTGCAGGGATTCATCTTCTTGGTTCTTTCGATAAAGTCACGTAGAAGGGAAATAATTAAAAGATATAAAACATTATGAAATTATTATTATATTATTATTATGTTTTCTTTTATTATTTTATTATTTCCCTTCTACGTGACTTTACCGAAAGAACCAAGAAGATAAGCCGGACCTCTGAAGGGTCCGGCTCAGTCATCTCCAAGCCGAAGACTGTACACTACAGATAATTATTCTGTATGCTTACAGTATTCGTGTACATATGTGCGCTGTGCTTCTTTCAACTAACGAAATATTGACCACGGTGTACACCACAGTAATCTATTTATTTTGGGTGAATATCGGTATTGAGAAGTGACATGAATGGATTATGATGTTGATTATACCCGAAAGTGATTCCCATCAGATATTATGAGGACTTAATTGAAGCAAGTGGTCGGTTCCATATAGTGGGAGAGGCACATTAATGAATGGGTGTAATAGGAGGCTCTGTACATGGATATTCGTTGATGGTAAACTGTCAGTGAGTGACACGTGGTTGTTGCTTATTGTCACAGCTGTGCGATGTGGAGCAGAAGCCAGTGAGTGAGGGGCTGACGAGGTGGATGAGATGGCGACTGCTGAGATCGTCATCAGTGCGAGAAGATTCAAAAGAGCGCACTTCCCCTTATCGACAGGAGCGAGGGCCGTCAAACTTCCTGCTCGTCTTCGAGAAGCCCAAAAGACCCATTCCACTCCTGCCGTGATGCGGCCCTCATCATCGCAGCCACGTTCCAGCCTCCCAACCTTGCCTGGCCTCTGTCCAAACGACTTCAACCCTCCGTGGTTTAAGAATTTGGATGCTCCGGCTGAACCAAGATGTAGAGCGAAGTCATGATCATTGGGTCTTCGCGTCGTCTGACTAAAATCGGTCCCTTTGGTTTAACGATTGATGCTCACAACGCATGTTCAGCGCAGACATTAAAAAACCTGGGTGTGATTCATCACCAGACTTTTATCATTCGAGACTCTTGTCAACAACTACCGTTAGGATCCCATTCTTTCACCTCTTAAAACGTCATTCAGTTTTGATCCACCGGCCCCATGGCATTCTAGAAGTGCATACTTTCGGCAGCTTTGATTTGGTACAAACTCTACACAGGTGTTGACAACAATAATCGGTCAGGCTGAGGGTCCTCCTCCCCTCTCCCCCCTCTCCCACATCTGTATTTCTTTTCTACCGCCGCCCAAAATCTGACCCTTTATTCGAGACACGTCCAGGCATGGCCGGTTGCCTGCATCCCTAAACCCCATTGTTAAGTACGAAGAATGTAATACGAGCATTGCGGAAAGGGAATTGTTGAGTTGGCTGGTTTCACCTGGTTGCCTGTCGACTGGACGAGGCACATCCACAACAGAGACGTGTGTTTGAAGCTGCCTTTGATATTCACGTTCTGCTTCATCGTTGACCACTGCAATGACATCGCAGAACGAACCCACGATGATGTTGATTTACTCTGCCAACATAGGGCAATTCAAACGTTTGTATCAAAACTAAAATGTGAGGAAGACTGACGTGGGGTGATGACTTGCGATGATATGCTGGCTCTCGAGATCCTTGGTGATGGTATGGAGTGGCTTTCACCCAGCAGTGGATAGACCACGACTAATGACGACGAACAACCGACATTTGCTGATCTCGTCAAGGGCATAAACCATCACGCAAACTCCGGTCATCCTTGCCGCGGCGTTTGGCTGGCCATCGAACAAAGACGGTCACCGCATCGAGTGACGCTTTCAGATGCGCTTCTGCGGCCGTTTAGAGCGCTCTTCCTTCCCATATGAGGAAGCCACTGGAGCTGTGCACTTTTAAATCATCATCATCTAGATTGACCAACTCATTTCTTTAGAACTGCTTTTGTGTTTGTTGTCCTTGCCCCTGCACCTCCGATCAGAATGGCTGGCTATGAACGGTGCGGAAAAAGTTCAACGTACATTTGTATCTGAGTAACTCGATGCAATTTACTCTTTGGTTCTTTCGGTAAAGTCACGTAGGTAGAAAAATAATAGATCACGGCGTTTCGATCGCAACACAAACAATGAGGTGGGACAACCACAGCAAAAAAACTGCTTCTTGCTGTGGTTGTTCCACCTGATGACGATTGTTTGTGTTGCGATCGAAACGTCGTGATCTATTATTTTTCTACCTACGTGACTCTGCGAGAGAACCAAAGAGTATGGATTACTGCAATAACCAAAGCTTTAAATCAAGATCAATAAAATGTATATACTTTTTAAAACCACACTGTGAGCTTGCAACCTCGGCAGTCTCATTCGGGCCGGTGCCTGATATATTTTGAGATCAGAATCACGCTCTTGCTTTAATGGCAGGCCACTTAAGAGTCCGGACTTCATTGCCAGCTCTTAAGGACACTGCTCAGCTTGTCATAATCTGACAAAGTATGTTACACCGCTATTGACGTGTCAGTATAAAGATGAGCAGGTTTGGCTACGTACGGTGTGAAAGCTAGTTCAACGTACGTACCTTCACCGTTGTTCTTGTTTATGGGACTTGTGTTAACCTGATTGCCCTAACATCCTCGCAGATCGTTCCTTAAATCCTTAGTTATTTGCAAACCGCGGTTCCTTGTTACAACCTTTTATTGAACTTGCCCTGTTGTCTGTTTATATTCTTTCAAATCTTTGACGCTTAATTCCTGCAGTAACGCAAGCTTCAAATCGAGCTTGCGTTGTTTTCGGTTCTATTTCGTCTGCTCGCCGATAGATGTTGGCACGGCAATCAGATCGGATCTCGAGGAGAGTTCTTCACCACAAGGCCCCACAGCCCACCGTCGGCCCCTGGTGGCTCACGACGAGACAAAATTACGGGGATTCCTCTACCGACGAACGAGTTGGGAACCCATGTCTGTTCGTAAGTCTGTGTACTGACACCGTGAACGGTGATAAACGGGTGGCATTGCGAACCAGGGAGTGAAATCGTCGCGCAGCGGTGAGACTGCAGGCAATAGTGACGGGTGGCAGAGCAAAGGGTGGCAATGTGAGACACTGAGCAGCCATACAGAGACTCCTCTACTTACGAACGAAATATGTTCCAGAGGTCGAAGTCGATTCGTTCGTAAGTCGAATCGACTTCAACCTCCCTCACCCCCACCTCCCTCTTCCTACCATCACCCTCCCTCACCTCACCCTCTCCCTACCATCACCCTCCCTCACCATCCTCCCCAAAACTCAAATCACCCTCTTCAGCCAATACCGAATGCGCCATTTTTGATTCTCGTCAAGCGCTTTGTACAACCAGAGATGACATCCACGTGCCCGGCAACGCTCAGGCGCCAGATGGCGCTCATTCGTTAGCGTCTCGTGGACACCCAACTCCTCCTCCTCCTCGATTAAAACCAAACTCTTCGGTTCTTTCAGTAAAGTCACGGCGATAGAAAAGTAATGGATCACGACGTTTCGATCGCAACAAGAGCAACCGTCATCAGGTGAGAAAACCACGTGACTTTACCGAAAGAACCAAAGAGCATGGATCCCGCAGTCACGAAAGCTTCAAATCAAGATCGATTAAAACCATTTCCCCACATACCGTATTCATGGCGGTTGTTATCAAAACACCTCACCATCACCACCATCACCAACACCTCCATTGTCGTCAAATCATCATCGGTAATAAAAATACACATTGTTCTTTATGTTTTATTATTTATTGTAGCAATTAAACATTTACCCCTCCCCCCACACCGATGTTCACTCGTACCAGGAACGTAACCCCAGTTTTCCCACTGAAACAAGGTTTCAGCATTCGCGAATTCTGCATCGGCGAGCATTTTCAAGAACGTAATCCTCGTGGATAGAGAGGCTTTCCTGCGTTCATATTTTCTGTAGATTTGAGTATAACGCGTACAGCACAATATATGTAAAAATATATATAATAACAATTATGCCACTGAACCTCACCGGATGCTGGGAACACGTGACCTGGGACCTGCAATGGGCTGCACGTGACACAAGGTGGCAGCGTCATCGCGAGCAGTGCAGTTGGAGGACTTTACATGCAGGAATCTCGTGATAGAAATTTGGTGCTAATGGTTACATCCGCGATAATATAACCCACGATGGGCAAAGTTTGAGTGTGTGCATGCTAAATACAATAATTAATAGGATTTCCCGAAAGAGTGATATTGAATTGAAGACTATTGACTATCCAGGCTAAATATGGTGATGGGGAGATGGGAAGAGATGTGTGACTCTGCACCGCCATTTTGTACCCAAGGCCCAGTTGTCTCTCGACAGGCCTGTTCATGACGCACTATCTGCCGTCACAGATCACGTGCCACGTACAATTGCCTTGCTATACATTTGATCATTTAATCATAAGTACCTCACCAAGCTGTGTAATTCTCGGGAAGAATAGATTGCATGCAGTTCATATAATGCGCCTGTGTAAGCGAGCAACCATTTTTTGTCAAGGTAAAATTTACACCGGTGTAACAGGCCGTAGTATATCCACAAGCCGTAGTATACCCGGGTTAAAACGACCTAGGCTAGATTATACCCGGGTATATTATGGCCTAGGCCAATTTATACTCTGGGTATATTATGGCCTAGGCCAAATGATGCCCCTCTAGGCCAAATCATACCCCATGATAGTAATAGTGTTGAGCGATATACACATGAATTCGCTGTGGCCATGATCTCGGCATCTGTTGCCCAGACTCTATCGCGAGAGATGCCAGAGGTGTTTACATATTCATTGGCATCTTGGTCCAAGTAGTCCTGTAGTTCTAAGTTCCTAACCCTAACCCTATTCCGTGACTTCCGACAACACTTCAATGGAACTGCACGCGTATTCAACTTCACTGGATTTGACTGCTTCTAAAATGCTTCAATGAATCAAATTGAGATTCTTACTTCCATTTATATGCTTTTTAGATATCGATTGAAGTTCGTTTGAACTTTCACATGGGGCTTATTCTGAACTGGAGGGTATGGTCTGGCCCAGTCTAGTTTAGACCCCGGGTATAGTTTAGCCTAGGACAATTTATCCCCCGGGTATGCGGTACTCTGGCCTGGGCCAAACTATACCCGGGTGTAATCGGGGCAGGGGTTATTTTAGCCTGTTACACCGGGAATTTAGTTTTGCGTCGTGTTACACAATGCGATAGAAACTTAACCGATGGCATTCACTTCGACCGTCTCCACCACGTGCACGTTCCCACGGCCATCGGTGACAACTGCGCAAATTCGCTCTGCCACCACAGCCTGACCCAGCGCACTGTCAAATATGACCGCTTGTTCCACATTGGCGGCCAAAACTTGGGGTTGTGGAGGCGGGGCGTAAAGTTGAACTCTGTAGTCATGAGCTGGGATCCAACGCGTGAAGCAGGCGCATGCAGATGGAGGGGGGGGATACGAGATACAAAAATCACTTAAATGTATGTAAAAAAGTATTTTTAAAAATAAATATATTAATCTTGATCCGGCAGCCAGCTCAAGGTCGATGGGGCAGCCGTCTTGAAAATGTCCGTTTTTATCTTAAATGACACTGCGATCTTGATTTGAGGCTTTCGTGACTGCACGAATCCATACTCTTTGGTTCTTTCGGTAAAGTCACGTAGGTAGAAATAAAATTAAGTAAAACAAATCACGACGTTTCGATCGCAACACAAGCTTCTGTCATCAGGCAAAGGAGTCAGTGATTTTTTAATTTTATTTCTACCTACGTGACTTTACCGAAAGAACCAAAGAGTATAGAAATATCAATTTTTTTTTATTTTACCAGGTAAGGACTACTAGCTACGTAGCTCTTTTTCCGACGTGACGTGGATGTAACAAATTATCGCTCAACAAAGTGTCAAATCAAGCGGATATTTATCGCAGCAAAATACTCTGGACGCGTGATTTTGATCATAAATGGAGGGGACAACCAGAGGACCTGGAGTAAAAGCCACGCAACCAATGGGACAGAGACACCGCGAGCTCCAAATATACAGCAGCAGGCGTCAGGGTCGGGATGGAATCCACGACTTCCTGCACACCAGGCGAGGTAGTTAACACCTTGACACTGCAGTGCCCAACTTCGACTTGGTCACAATGTGCATATTAACTGAGTTCACACGTGCCAGTGTATTCCTTAATGCTTTCCAACAAAGATTGAAGGCGGGAATGCATTAGCTCTGTCTGGCTGTCCGTTTGTCTGTAACATGGTTCATGATGACTCTTGTCAAGATCCAATTCAAATTTGAGTAGTAAAGGTATGTTCCCATTAGGGACTTCTCCTATGAAAACCCCGACAACATTGATTCAAAGGTTTACCCAATCGTGGCCATGGAAAAGACAAATCCTGCATAATGCACGGGCATAATATGACTTTGAAGCTCCATACTATTAACATTCCTTCCCTTTATTAATGCTAACTCTACTCCCTCCCTTTGATGCTGCTAATCCTGCATAATGCACGGGCATAATATGACTTTGAAAACCCCCGCCCACCTACGCATTCCACAATGACTAATCCCATATCTGCATTTCCCATAAATATGCTGAATTCCTCTTGATATGCAAATTCCTTTGTCAAGGCGCTCTTCCCCTCCAACCCAGCTTAAATATACGCTGCAAGCCTGGTGGTGCCAAGTCAGACGCTGTCTTTCTGACAGACTTGTTCTTCACCTGAAGACGGCTGCTTGCGTTGTGGCCGAAACGTCGTGAGAATTATTTTATTATGTTTTATTTTATTATTTTATTATTTCCCTTCTACGTGACTTTACCGAAAGAACCAAGAAGATGAATCGACAAGGCTTTGCAGCCAAGGCGTCTAAGTCACACGCCGTACGTATAACGCGTGTTGAAAACTTGCACACTGCAAGTGCGACACCGAATGGATCTCCATCGGTGGATAATCATCAATCCTCCGTGCTTTTGACTGGGCGCTGCAATCACGGCCGGTGCATACGACGATCGTGACGCATCTCGATCATAATTCTACCAATCATAACGAGCTCGCCTGGGATGCAGAAGGGCGTGGGTTCGATCCCGACCCTGACGCCTGCTGCTGTGTATGTGGAGTTTGCGTGTCTCTCTCTCTCATAGTCATCACGGTGGCTAGGAGATGTTAACTACCTCGCCTGGTACACAGGAGGTCGTGGGTTCGATCCCGACCCTGACGCCTGCTGCTGTATATTTGGAGTTTGCGTGTCTCTCTCTCTCATCGTCATCACGGTGGCTAGGAGATGTTAACTACCTCGCCTGGTCTACAGGAGGTCGTGGGTTCGATCCCGACCCTGACGCCTGCTGCTGCTGTATATTTGGAGTTTGCGTGTCTCCCCACGGTTGCGTGGATTTTTATCCACTTCGTGGGGCAATCGTTCGTGGCCAGGTCGCTTCTGAAAAAGGAGCAACATACAGCTCGGTTGGGCCTTACCTGGTACAATTAAGAAATGTGTTTTTTTTCATTTCATACGAGTGTAATAAGAGCCTATGTCAGATTCACGTGGTGATCGGCTTTGCCGGTCCCGCTTTACAGCCAATGGGGGAGAGCCTGGGAGCATGGCCTCGGCGTGATCACGGGATGTCCGCTAGGTGATTGGTTCTGCTGGTCTTGGCCTCAGCCAATGGGAAGACAAGTCAGGGGCGTGGTCCCGGGAGTTGATGGGGAATCTGGAACATTCGGCGCAGGCTATTGAGGATTGGCTGGAGTGTACCACGTGACCCAGGCGTTAAATAAGGGGAGGGAGGAGAGACACGTGGTCAGACACGGAACGAAGAGAGAGAGAGGCCACGCGAGTGGGGCTCCGGGTGCCACGTGGTGGTGGGTCTCTGGTGGCTGTCTGCCCGCTTCCCGTTGCCTGCCAGCAACGGGGAGTGTTTGTGAACTGCAAGAAGTGAAATAAAAGGACCGATTCCACAAGCCGTCTCCAGCGTGTTATTACACGAGCAATGCATTCGGTCTCACCCGGGCGAGTCGGCACGTCCACAAAATAGGCGGGTCGATTGCGATCGCCATATTCGTAGTAGTCGTCGTCACTCTCATCTTCAACGACGTATGCTGCAACGGCAATGTTTGCCACAATGATGTCGTCGTGATAAAAAATGTGCCACCTTGTATCAATGGCGCATCACAATGAGTCAAGATAACAGTCGAGGCGGGCGGCTGGAGAATGGACCAAGGAGGACGAGCAGAACGGCGATGGAGCGACGGAGATCAGTGCCACGAGCAGCGTCTGGACTTTAGAGCGACGGAGATCAGTGCCACGAGCAGCAGCGTCTGGACTTCAGAGCGGCGCCTCTTAACCTGGGGCTGCACGCTGCGCCGCACTGGGGTGCGAGAAGCCCTTTCTGGGGGTATGGGGCCGTCCATAAATGACGTCACGCGATTTTGGACGATTTTTAACCGNCCCCCCCCCTCCCTTCGTCACACGGCGTCACAAAAAGTCAGACCCCCCTCCTCAAATTTGACGTCACAAAGCTCTGCCCCCCCCCTCAAATAAAACAAGCTTCAAATCGCTTTAATCTATTGTCATTTTAGTGCGTATTTAATGTGGCGCTGAACTCTGATGTTGTAGGAGAAAATATGTATTAAAAAGTCTATTTAATTAAGTAAAACATTTACATTTAAAGCTTTCGTGACTGCAGGGATTCATATTCTTGGTTCTTTCGGTAAAGTCACGTAGAAGGGAAATAATAAAATAATAAAATATAAAACAATAAAAATTATAACGACGTTTCGACTGCAACACAAGCAATCACCATCAGGTGTGAAATCCACAGCAAGAAAATTTGAAAAAAATATTTCTTGCTGTGGATTTCACACCTGATGATGATTGCTTGTGTTGCAGTCGAAACGTCGTGATACTTTTTATTGTTTATATATTTTTAATTTTATTATTTCCCTTCTACGTGACTTTACCGAAAGAACCAAGAATATAAGTAGAACGTGTTGTCTATATTTATTTAAAGTTGCGCATTTTGACGTGACGTCACATTTCTCCCCCCCCCCCTCGTCACACATCGTCACAAATGTCTGACCCTCCTCCCCTAGGTGCATGACGTGTGGGGGCGTCAGGATTGATCGCGTTGGGCCATAGGCGCGAGTGGAGTTCTGACTTAACGCCGTATGCGCTTAGCTTTGTGGTCGTATTTCTCTGGAGGACGTGGAGCTGAGTGGACTTGCCGATGACTGGTACCAGCGGTGTCAAGATCGGCCTCTGTGGAGGAGGCTCGTGAAGCACGCTGCTGCTACTGGGCAGTTGGAGGCAGTCGCCCTCCACCAACAACGGAGGGCGGAGGAGCGACGATAACAACAACGAGCGGAGCACCGGGTGGCTAAAGCACAGCAAGTTGTCACAGTAGGGGCACAGGTGGTGCATCAGCCAGTCATCTCGGTCATCTCGGTCAGTCGACCCGTGGCACCTGCTGGGTCTGCCCCGTGACCTCCTGCCAGCGGGCGTTCGACACTTCACGTGGCTTTAAGGTGCACATGGCCTGGCACAAGCGTCGTGGTGACGTCACCGCCACTTAGTGGCGAATGGCGGTTGTTGTATTTCTCTGGGTGTGGCACCATTCGAGGTGCTGCTCGCATCTCCCTCTTTGTGTGCGTGCGTCTCATTGTAAATATATAAATACACATTTATATATTTATAAATATACATTTATATATTTACGCGATCTAGACCGGGCGTGCCCAGTTGCCTGCATTCCTACGCATCATTGTTCATTGCTATTCAATGTAAAAATGAGCAATGCAGAATGCCATTTTTTTGGGGGGGGGGAATGAACGCGTCTCACCTGTCTTCTTGGTTCATTCGGTAAAGTCACGTAGAAGGGAAATAATAAAATAATAAAAATAAACATAATAAAATACAATTCTCACGACGTCTCACCTGGTTGCCTGTTGACTGGAGGTTGCACGTTGACAACGGGGACCTCACGACGGCACGACTTCTCTTCTTCGTCGTCAATTACTGTAATCGTGAAACATGCCCACAATATTTTATTGTGCAAAGAATATCCAATTTTTTTAAACTTGCACCTCTCACATCAACTCCCAACCACCGGCCGAGATAAGTCGACGAGTTGAGTTGACATGCAGGACCTCGAGGGGATAGAACATGGCTGAGTACGTGCAAACCAACATTGATATTTGACTAAGTGGAGACTGTATTTGGGTTTTTTTCAACCCACGTTCGTAATATTACATCCACACGCGGACTTCTAAAATCGACTTCAAACTGGGACCTTTCTTGCGAGTGTCAAACGATAAGAGTAGGTTTTACCCTTTCTGGCACTAAGACTGGTGTTTCGATCTTCTTGGTTCTTTCGGTAAAGTCACGTCGAAGGATAATAAAATAATAAAAATAAAACAATAAAATAATTCTCACGACGTTTCAGCCACAACGCAAGCAGCCGTCCTGCGTTGTGAGAAACGTCGTGAGAATTATTTTATTATGTTTTATTTTTATTATTTTATTATTTCCCTTGTACGTGACTTTACAGAAAGAACCAAGAAGATGAATCCCTGCCGTCACGAAAGCTTTAAATCGAAATTTGGTGTTACGATGTTAAAACACCAAAGAGAAAGCTTTTCACTTTCACATACACTGCGTATAATACCAGGGCGTGTTTTTGTTTGCATGTTCACCACAAGTACGTGTGGTTAATGGAGACAGGATTCATTGCGAAAGATTTCTGTTTGGTGTTTTAACATCTTAACACATGTCTTATTGCCAGAAAGGGTAAAAGCTATTCTCAACTAAACTATTAAAATATTTGATTTTACCAGGTATGGCCCAATGAGCTAGATGACCCGGTTAAAAATGATAGCTCACTGAAGTGGCTTATCAGGTGTAAATATATAGCAGCCAAGTACTCTAAACGCATGTTGACAAATGTGGAGGGNAAAAACAGGAACCCGGAAAATAACACGCAACTCCAAATACACAGCAGGTGTCAGGGTCGGGATCGAACCCACGACCTCCTGTATACCAGGCGAGGTAGTTAACATCTCTCCACCGTGACGCACACACGGTGGCGAGCATGTGCCCACTGTCTGTGAACTGTATTCCCACACCTTGCACACGTTAAGCACTGCAAGGCTAGCACTGACCCTGCAAATGTGGCGTTTGCATTTGTTTGCGTGTTGTTAAACCTGATATTTCGGTATTTTATAGAGCGATGGTATCGTTGCAGAAATATTTATTTCATGCAGGAATTCCCCTGAGGTGTGCAAGTATGCGTAGTACAGATCGTTGTTGATATGCTGTCTCGGTGGACTTTAAGTAGCATCATATTAAACGGGTAGTTTTAATTCCACAACTGAGCTTTCTCAATTAAAAAAGAGAGATGACATCCTGATCCTCTCAGCCGACAAGGGCAATGCCACAGTCATCATGGACAAAACCACGTACAATAACAACATCCAGGACCTACTTAATGATGGTAGCTATACCAAAATTAAAAGAGATCCACCAACCGCCTCATTACGAAAACCAACAATATCATCACCGATTCGACATCTTTGAACGAACCAACCAAGCGGTTTTCCTTAAAACCCTCTGCTGCTAGACCACCCAGACTGTATGGCTTACCAAAAATATATAAAGAAGGTACACCCCTTCGTCCTATCGTCTCCACCATTGACTCACCCACCTACAAACTGGTCCGATTTCTGTCTGAGATCTTACAACCATTCACTGGTAAGACCACCGCAGCTGTACTCAGCTCAGCTCACTTGGTATCATTAAGGACATCTCACTATCTCCAAGTGATTTGTTTGTTAGTTTCGATGTGGTTTCTGTTTACCAAAGTTACTGTGCTTGACATTATTGCAATCATTGAAGATTTGGTCCAACAAGGACTGAATGCTGATACACCGGCCCTGGTGAGACACTGCCTCACCAACACTTACTTCACCTGGAATGGAACATTCTACAAACAAGTTGAAGGCACCCCAATGGGTTCTCCCTTATCTCCAGTTGTAGCCAATGTGTTCATGGAAAATTTTGAGACAGATGCCATCCAGGCATCCACTCTACGTCCGTCCTTGTGGAAAAGGTACGTAGATGACACGTTCGCCACATGCCCGACCAGCTCTGAACCAATTCCTCAACCAAATCAATTCCATACACCCAGCCATCAAATTCACCATGGAGGTGAAAAGGATGGCATCTTACCACCTTCTGATATTAGTTGTGCTCTACGCCGATTTCAAACCTTGTGCTTTCACATCACTTCGCGTGCCGACCCTTGGTTGCGGCTCTGCATTCTGCCATTAGCATGCTAATCTCTATACTCTTTGGTTCTTCCGGTAAAGTCACGTAGGTATAAAATAAAATAAATCACGACGTTTTGGGCGCAACACAAGCGTCCCTCATCAGGTGGGAAAGCTAATCTCTCTTTAACATGCTAATTTTCACCTGGCAGCCTCTGATTGGTGGAAAACCAACCACCGTCGGGTTGGCTGCCCACCACTCACATTGTCATTGGCTGCTGACATTTGGGCCACGCCCATTTCAAACCTTTACAAACAGTTTGCCTTGGAAGCTGACCCCCCTTTTTCCTGAAGACGACCGCTTGTGTTGCGATCGAAACGTCGTAGTTTTTTGTTATTTTATTTGAACCTATCTACGTGACGTTCCCGAAAGAACCAAGAATATGAATTCCTGCAGTCACGATAAGCTTTAAGTCAAGATTTGATTCACATCCGTTTAACACCTTGTAGGAGGCTTTGCGACCAATATCATCAATAATAGAGGTTTTTTTGGGTTAGATCGCGTAAATATATAAACGTGTCATTTAAACCCGCCACCAACCGACACAGCCAACTAGTAAGGGTTGTCACGTAAACAGAACGTGGCCAATTCGTCACTAGTACAGCACTAACCGATGTGTTGGAGAACCAAGCCACAAAATTTACAATCTGAGTACGACGTTTCGCCAGTAATTACAACCAGCTTCATCAGGCGACAGCCAGATTTGTGGCGAAGTCCACTTGTTTCGTTCCTTATATAGAGGCGTAGATGTGCAAGAACGCAGAAGTGTGGTCTCCAACACACCGGTGTGCTGTACTAGTGACGAATTAGCATGTTCTGTTTACGTGACAACCCTTACTAGTTGGCTGTGCCGTGTGGTGGCGGGTTTTAACGACACATTTATATATATTTACGCAATCTAACCCCCCAAAAACCTCTATTATGGATGATTCACATCCATCAGGACACGCAACACGTGTTTCTGTCTCCGAACTTGATTCACCTCTCTACCAAAACAACAACAACCGCCATTCGCCACTAAGTGGCGGTGACGTCACCACGACGCTTGCAGCTCCCTTGTCACCAGCGTCCCCACTGATCATCGTCACATCAGCGCATGGCGTTCACTACAGTCGTGCCCTCCCTACCTGTCCAGGGGTGGGAGGCATTGCTGGAGAGTCAGCAGACATATCATGAATAAAATACATTTAAAAAATCACGTAGCTTCCAGATGTAGATTCATTTAGTCGAGTCTTCCAGTGGCTGAAGACATGTTCTGGAAGATGCCATGAGGTGTCTGCCGCCATCTTAGAACAGTAGATGCCATGTAAGGCAAGAAGGCGCCACGGTAGCGAGATGTTAACTACCTCGCCTTGTATGCAGGAGGTCGTTGGTTCGATCCTGACCCTGACGCCTGCTGTATATGTGGAGTTTGCGTGTCTCTCTCTCTCTTATCATTACGGTGGCTATGAGATGTTAACTACCTCGCCTTGTATACAGGAGGTCGTCGGTTCGATCCTGACCCTGACGCCTTGCTGTATATTTGGAGTTTGCGTGTTCTCTATCTCTCCGTGGTCACGTGGATTTTCTTCCGGGTTTTCTCTCTCCATTTATGGCATTTGCTTGCTATAAATTTCCAGACGATAAGCCACTTCGTTGAGCTATCATTTGTGGGCAAGATGGCTTCTGAAAAAAGAGCTACATAGCTCAGTTGGGCCTTACCTGGTAAAATGAAAAGTTTATCGTTTTATAAGGACGGTGATGGCACGGAGAGACCCTTATCAGCACGACTTGAAGGACGCTGACGTGGCCTCGCGGTCGTGCCTTCACGGTTTGAATCCAGCAACCACCTTGGCTCAGACTACAGGTGCAAAAGCAATACAGCCGCCATTTGCCACTGAGTGGCGGTGACGTCACCACGGCGCCTGTGCCAGGCCAGGTGCACTTTAGGTCAAGCGAAGTGTCGAAAGCTCGCTGACAGGAGGTCTCGGGACAGGCCCAGGTGCCATGGGTTGGCTGACTGAGTATGACTGGTAGATGCACACCTGTGCCCCTACTGTGCCAACTTGCTGTATTTTATCGCCGGTGCTCGCTCGTTGTTGTGACATCGCTCCTCTGCCTCCGTTGTTCTGGAGGGCGACTGCCTCCAACTGCAGCAGTCCTTCACGAGCCTCCTCCACAGAGGCGATCTTGAGTCCTAGTAGTATAGTAGGTATACTACGGGTATACTACGGGGCACTCCCACAAGACACACGCTTGTCTGTCCATAGCGGACGTCAAGATCCCATGAGCATTCCAGTAGGCAGTGTGCCCGCGTGGCCAAATGATACGTTGAAAAACTACCGCAAACGAAAATACAACCGTAAATGTGTCTTTTTTGTGGGTTAGATCGCGTAAATATAAACGTGTCGTTAAACCCGCCACCACCCGACAGCCAATTAGTAAGGTTTGTCACATAAAAACGTGCAATTTGTTCTTAGTACACACACGATGTGTTGGAGAGCAAGCCACAACATTTACAATCTGAGTACGACGTTTTGCCAGTAATTACAACCAGCATCATCAGGCGAGAGCCAGATTTGTGGCGAAAGCCCCCGTTTCGTTCTTATATAGAGGGATAGATGTTGTGACATCTCTTACTAATTTGCTGTGTCGGTGGTGGCGGGTTTAACGACACATTTATATTCATGCGACTAACCCAAAAAAAAAAAAACCTATATTATGGAAGATATTGGTCGCAAAGCTACGTGTTAAACTGATTAAATACAAAATATACAGTAAAACCTTGGATTGCGATCATAATTCGTTCCGGAAACGTGTTTGTAATCCAAAGCACTCGTATATCAAAGCACTCGTATATCAGTTGTGATCACGTGACGCTCGGCGACAAAGCGTATGCACGTACTACTCGTATTGCAAGACCTCGCTTGTTTATCAAATTAATATTTATTTAAAAAATTGCTCGTCTTGCAAAACACTCGCAGACTAAGTTACTCGCAATCCAAGGTTTTTACTGTAATATATTATTGGTTATTTCGGTAAAGTCACATAGATAGAAAACAAAAATAAAGAAAATAGCTTTTTTTTCTCTCCACCTGAAGAAGATCACTTGTGTTGCGATCGAAACGTCGTGGGTTTTTTGCTTTTAATTGGATTTTTTTTCTATCTACGTGACTTTACCGAAAGAACCAAGAATATGAATTCCTGCAGTCACGAAAGTTTTAAGTCACAATATTGTTCGCATTGTTTAGAATTGTTTTAATTGCATGTTGAGTATTGATGTACAATTGACAACTCACAAAATTGTAATATTCACAACAATCATTGCGAAAATTTGCAAGGACCCTCCTGAAAAAGACAATCGGTGAGACATTTCGGGATAGGGAAACCTCAAATAAGATTAAGAGTGGATAGACTATGGCTAATGATGATGATGTGAGAACCAACATTTACATTTATCAACTCTATCCATAAAAAAAAAACACGCACGCATTGTAAAATGTTGTACGTTGTTATCCGCAAGCTATCCGCGCCTCCAATTAGCACGCTTGGCTAAGTACGGCGCGAAAGAGCTTCAACATCCGTCCAGTGCAAGCTTACTAAAGAGAAGGACTTACACCAGCAGCAAATGAGGCAGGGAAGAAATGGGAAACATATCGTCCCAACGAGGCAGCGGGAGCACGTCCACTTGCAGCACATTCTTGCGAACTGACTGTGATCCTCACCTCGCGTCCACTTCAAGTACTCCACATTTATCGTTAAGACAAGCCAGCAAACATTATTTTAGATTTGAATATCTATTTTGTTAAACCTGATATTTCGGTTTTTATCTGGAGCCGTGGTAACATTGCAGACATATTTGTGCTATGTATACACGTGGGAAATCCCCTAAAGTGTATCGGGCAGTCATCAACTTACGAACACAATTATATCCTGAGGCCCGTTCGTAAGTCGAACGGTTCGTAAGTCACTACGTGTTGAGTCTGTACACACACATGACGTCACTATGTTGGGCATGTATGAATGACGTCACGGCCGGGTCCGGGAGTGTGGAGGCTGTTGGTCAGTGTCACGGTTGTGTCAGGCAGTGGCACTCTGTGTGAACCCAGTCGGACACGTGACCGGATCAAGGTGGGGGCCGGGGGCCCCAGGGGGGACCTTGGGGTCACGTGGCCAGGAGCAGAGCTTTCTCGAGGGTTCGAGAAGGTGGGCGTGTCCTGGGCGTGGCCTGGGCACGCCGAGGCGCATATAAGGGGGCCCGCACCGCGTGCGGGGCTGCTCGGGTCCGGGACGAAGACGCCTCATGGAGACGCTTCATCTGGTCCAACACCATGTGAGACTAGGCTCTAAAGAAAGCTGTCTCGGGTGTGGACCAATCCATTTCAAGGACAGTGCATACATTATCAGAGTTATGTTTTTTGTTTGCATTCCGACTGCAGGTATTGTGGTCTATGCAAACATGACTCCTTGTAAAAAAAGGTGTCAGTTTTGTTGCCAGATGAAAGGGTAAAAAACAATTATCATATTTTTTACTGGCAAATGAGGTTCCAATGGTGTAAATGCTTACCCCGAGCTCTCATACTCTGATGGTGCATTGTCTTTGAGTTGTGCGCCTTTTGGCGTCATCTGGTCCAACACCATGTGAGACTAGGCTCTAAGGAAAGCTGTCTCGGGTGTGGATCAATCAATTTCAAGGACAGTGCATACATTATCAGAGTTGTGTTTTTTGTTTGCATTCCGACTGCAGGTATTGTTGTCAATGCAAACATGACTCCTTGTAAAAAAAGGTGTCAGTTTTGTTGCCAGATAAAAGTGTAAAAAACAATTATCATCAAGTGAAGAGAAGCCTCAAGTCAGCGTGGCCAAGCAGTAGCCCTCCTGGCTTGGCTACTTCAGTTGTTATCAAAGTGTCGGTGTTAGTGAGGTTAGATCGGTGGTCACCACCTTATGTGTAGTGCGTTAACAGTTGTGTTCATAAATAGTGTTGCCTCTATACGAGAGTGTGTGCGCCTCTATCGAACCATTACAGTCGGAACAGTAATGTACTCTATTTAGATGCTCATATGGTGAGTGTTATGAAATGTGTTACAGTTAAAAAGGGAAGAATTGTTAAACTCATAAGAAGAAATATTGTACATTTGCATGTAACTCTGCATGTAACTGTATGGTAAAAAAGCAAACAAAATAAAGTAACAAATCGAAAAAAAAATTTCACTTTCACTTACTGATACTGGCTTGTTGTCGGAAGGACGCAATGAACCCACAATTGCACACACACACACGGGGCACGTGCGATCGCAACCGGTTGCACGATTGCTCCAATCGGTTGCGCGCCTGCTCGCAACTAGTTGCGCGACTTCTCGCAACCGGTTGCGCGATTGCTCGCAACCGGTTGCGCGACTGTTCGCAACCGGTTGCCGAGACGTCCACGTGCGAGCAATTCGGCTCGCGTGCATGCAACCAAAGTTGTGCAACTGATCGCTCAGGCGTGGAACCCGGCATTGCACAAGGGTCAAGGGTACGTGGACAGAGATGGGTGGAGGGAAAGGAGGGGTGGGGGTGGGGCGGGTGGAATCTATTAATCATTCAATTAGAGGCGTCTCGCAGGTGAGGAACAGGGGGAGGGGGGTGCACTGTGATGTACGCGGCTACCCGCGTGGAACCGCACGCGCCTAACGCGTCGTGTCATTGATTTAGGAGCCATCGCTTGTTTCCGCCGGCCCGGGCCAAATGAAAATCGAGGAATCAATTATGAGCGCCCAGCGCGACGTGGCGTGTCGCATCGGGCACAAGCGTAAGGTGACTTCTACTTTACTTTCCGTCGTGACCACACGTTCGTTGCTGAGTTACATACGAGGCGGTTAGAACGTTTGCTAATTTGTAAATGTTGCTTCAGATTTTTTTGGTTCTGTTTAGATAATATTCTGAGAGCTTTGGTNGAGAAAGAGACGACCACGACGATGATGATGATTATGGGATAAAGGAATTCCACAGTGCGAAGAGAGAAGTGGAGAAAAGTGAGGTGAGCTGCAGTGTGGTGGGTGGATGAGCAAGTGGGTGGGCGAGTGAGTGAGGAGCTGAGTGAGAGTGTGGGTGAGAGTGTGGGTGAGTGGATGGGTGGATGAGTGGGTGGGTAGGTGAGTGGGTGGGTGAGTGAGTGGGTGGGTGGGCGAGCGAGTGTCTGTCGGAGAGACAGCATTCAGACGCTGTCTTTCCAACAGCCCTGTTCTTCACCTGAGGACGGCTGATTGCGTTGAGGCCGATACGTCGTGAGAATTGTATTTTATTATGTTTTATTTTTATTATTTTATTATTTCCCTTCTACGTGACTTTACCGAAAGAACCAAGAAGATGATTTGTCAATATAGATGTTGATGATTTAAAAGCGTACCGCTCCAGTGGCTTCCTAATATCGGAAGGAAGAGCGTTCCAGACGGGCGTAGAAGCAGCGCATCTGAAAGCGTCGCGCGGTGCGGTGACCACCGCCTTTGTTCGATGGAGAGCGAAAAAGCCGATGAGGGGGTGGGTGGTGGGTGGAGGGGTGGGTGGTGGGTGGTGGTTGGTGGGGTGGAGGGGTGGGTGGTGGTCCGGTGGTGGGTGGGTGGTGGGTGGACGGGGTGGGTGGTGGTGTGGTTGGTGGTGGTGTGGAGTGGAGGGGTGGTGGTGGTGGTGGTGGTGGTGTGGTAGTGGATGAGTGGTGGGGTGGAGGGGTGGGTGGTGGTGGTGTGATTGGTGGGTGGGTGGTGGGTGGAGGGGTGGGTGGTGGTGTGGTGGTGGTGGGTGGTGGGTGGTGGGGTGGTGTGAGTGGGTGTGGTGGTGAGTGGGTGTGGTGGTGGGTGGGTGGTGGGGTGGAGTGGAGGGGTGGGTGTGGTGGTGTGTGTGGTGGTGTGGTGGTGGGTGGGTGGTGGGTGGTGGGGACGAGCATCACCTCTGCTTCTCTATCTAAGACCGATACAGGAGAAAGAATTATCGACTAATCGGCTCATCGCCTGATGCTGCTGCTGGTTGTTGTTGTTGTTATCACCGGCGGAATGTCACAGAACTCGAATTGTAAATGTCGTAGTGGGTTTACTCTCCAACACACAACCGGTGTGCTGAGCTAGTAACTAATTGGCACGTTCTGTTCGCGTGACAAACCTTACTGATCGGCTGTGTCGGGTGGTGGTGGGTTTAACGACGCATTTATATCGACGCGATCTAACCCAACAAAAATAAACCTTTATTATGGATTAGGCGCGTGACATCATCACGACTCCCGCACTCGGCTCAACGTTGTGGGATGCAGGTGACGTTATCCACGCCAGCCAGCCAGGCAGGAATCCAGGCAGGAACCAGCCAGCAAACTTTTTTTCTCCCCCTTTCGAATACATGTGGTGTGAGTATAATGTTACATGCGGACATCCTCGGAGACGGAAAATCGCGTTTGTAAGGATGTCAGTGACACCATACCCCTTATGTTTGGTTTTTTCGGTAAAGTCACGTGGGTAAAAAATAAAAAAAAAAGTAAAATAAAAATAGAAATATTTTATTAACTTTTATATTTAAATTTTTACCTACGTGACTTTACCAAAAAAACTAAGAATATGAATCCTTGCAGTCACGAAAGCTTCAAATCTAGACAATGTGCACATTCGAGACCAACCAGAACTTATTGGTCCCCCGGCCCTTATTCAAAGTCATCCTAAAGATCACAAGAGCACAAACAAAGGACGCATTTTTTGTTGTTGTTGGCCGTATTAAAACGGCTGTACGCCGTACGGACCTGAAAACTCAATTTCCCTGCACAAAAATACGGCTAAACCGTATGGTACATTAATTTGGATTTCGTACTGCAGGAATTATTCTTTGGTTCTTTCTGGTAAAGTCACGTATAAAATAAAATAATAAATTAAATTAAANACAGCATAGACGTTTCGATTGCAACACAAGCNATATCATGGTATAAATTAGATTGACACTGTCAGGAGAATGACAGTAACACAATCCTGAAGANCCATATTTGGTTCTTTCGGTAAAGTCACGTAGGTATAAAATAAAAAATAAAATAAAATTTATTTTATACTTACGTGACTTTACCGAAGAGTATGGATCATTGCAGTGACGAAAACTTCAGATGTAGAATGTACACAATCGAGGTTGCCAATCGTCCCGGATTGATCTTGGTGTTTGAAGGCAACGGAGATTTAGAGGATGTTTTAAGGATGTTTTTTTGACTTGTATGAATGCAGATGTATTGTTGATTTTAAGGAATGCTACTCCCCATAACACAACAGCGGATTTATTGTTTTAATAGTACTGCCATTATGGCATTGTAATATAAGAATAGGTTTTTCCCTTTCTGGCAATAAAACAGCTGTTTTTTAAAACAGCTGTTTTGTTGTTTTAAAACAGAAGTTGTTTTGTTGTTTTAAAACAACAGCTATTTTGTTCTTGTTCTTTTAAAGTCACGTAAAAGGGAAATAATAAAATAACAAATATAAAACTACTGTTAAAATAAAACAAAAACTATTGTTTAATATTTGTATTATTTCATTGTTTTATTGTTCATGTTTGCATATTTTTTATTTTTCTTGTTTTAAAAGAACNATGATATGTTGCAGTAGCTTTAAATCAACAGCTATATTGTTATTGTTTTAAAACAACAGCTGTTTTGTTGTTGTTGTTTTAAAACAACAGCTGTTTTGTTGTTTTAAAACAACAGCTGTTNTGTTGTTGTTGTTTTAAAACAGCTGTTTTGTTGTTTTAAAACAGCTGTGTTGTTGTTTTAAAACAACAGCTGTTTTGTTGTTGTTGTTGTTTTAAAACAACAGCTGTGTTGTTGTTTTAAAACAACAGCTGTTTGTTGTTGTTGTTGTTTTAAAACAAGAGCTGTTTTGTTGTTGTTGTTTTAAAACAACAGCTGTTTTGTTGTTGTTGTTTTAAAACAGCTGTTTTGTTGTTGTTGTTGTTTTAAAACAACAGCTGTTTTGTTGTTGTTGTTGTTTTAAAACAAGAGCTGTTTTGTTGTTGTTGTTTTAAAACAACTGTGTGTTGCTGTTGTTTTAAAACAGCTGTTTATTGCCAGAAAGGGTAAAACCTCTTCGTATCTTGTGATACTGGCAAGGGAGATCCATGATGACATGACGTAACGTTGGGGGGGGGGGACGTGAGACACACATCCCCCGGTACAGCTTCAATCTGCGTTGACAACCCTACAACGCAGCTGGGCGACGTTTCGGACTCTGACCCTCGCCCGGACCAACACGTGTGACGAGTTAAGAGGAGGGCCCAAGAGAGAAGTCGCGATGCGATTGGCTGAGAGCCGCGCGGGGGCGGTTAATTTCTGACCAATCACGAGCGACATTACCGCCCCCCCCCACCCCCACATGGGGCCTAGCGCGCTTAGCCGAGCGAGGCCTTTTCCCGCCAACGTCACCAACCCTCTCAGAACGTTTAAGTTTAATTTATTAGCTGCAACAAAAACATATCGCAGCGATTAATTAACATGAGCGTCCTGACGTGGAACATCAACGGGATTAGAGCTTCTCGCGTGAGCCTCAAGGCGCTGCTGGACTCGCTCGACGCCGACGTTGTCTGCTTACAGGAGACCAAAGTTACGAGTGAGTGAAGGCCGACGTTTCGGTCCACCCCCCTCCTTGTAATTGCCAGGGCTGTCGTTGTCATTGTACTGCAAAGGAAGTCGTGATCGCGTTGACGTCGAAAGCGTCGTGAGTCGCCGTAGCATGTACGGAAGTTAGTATGAACGCGGCTCTACGCGACACTGCGTGGTAGTGTTGGACTGTTTCGATTTAAAGCTTTCAGTGACTGCAGCAGGGATTCATCTTCTTGGTTCTTTCGGTAAAGTCACGTAGAAGGGAAGTAATAAAATAATAATAAGTAAACCCGTAAAAACAAAGTGTTTCACTATAAATCCTTTATATGCGTGGCGGCTAGAGTCCTCTCGTCCTCTGGATTGAGATGGCTGCCACCTATGGGTCAGATGATTGCATTGCACCATTAAGCAATTGGTAATTACATATAATATTTTTGTCCTAAAAAGTGTACCATTTTGGAAAAAAAAATCCAGGAACATTAATTGTCACGCACAACGAGTCTGTGTGGAAAATGTCAGCTCGATTGGATCACGGGAAGTGGGTTAAAAAACGACCGAAAGATTTTCACGGTCGTAAGCAAGCAAGCAAGCAAGTGAACTTAATATAAAGGATTTAAAAATAAAACATAATCCAACCCAGCTTAAATATACGCTCCAAGCCTGGTGGTGTTTCATTCAGACGCTGTCTTTCCGACAGACCTGTTCTTCACCTGAGGACGGCTGCTTGCGTTGTGGCCGAAACGTCGTGAGAATTGTATTGTTATGTTTTATTTTATTATTTCCCTTCTACGTGACTTTACGAAAGAACCAAGAAGATGTTGGACTGTTGTTAACGTTGTTGTTCATTTATTGTATAGCCCTGGTGAGCCATTCGCTCTTGAACGGGTGCAACCGCAACAAACAAAAAAAAAAAAAAAACATCTTGTGACTATGTGACTGAGTCACAGAAAATCCAAGAAGACAGCATAGCAGAAAAAAAGTACACCACACTGTGCAGAAATCCCAGTGGGATGCAAGTCACCAAAACCCAGACACTTAGATTTCATTTAAAGCTTGTGAGATATTTCTTTCGGTAAAGTCACGTAGAAGGGAAATAATAAAATAACAAAAAACAAATAAAATAATTATAATCGGAGTATTTTTATGATTATTTTATTATTTCCCTTCTACGTGACTTTACCGAAAGAACCAAGAAGAAGACAACTTAGATTAAGGCCATCAGTCTAACTCTACAACAACACAAACATGGCCAAACCAGTAAACTTTTCGAAATCACCAAAATAAAGCAATGAAACAGTGATCATAGGAACTGACGGAATTTTCACAATAAACGACATAAACAACGTACCACAAAACCCTGCAGCCATAGCTGGCTGCATGAGTCACTCCACAACAGCAGGAGCATCAATCGGAGTATTATAGTTTTTGCACCTTTAAGATCAGCACACTAAATCAAAACACAGGTCATACTTTGCAGCGATCATCCGGAGCGAAACATTTTATTTTAGGCCACTGAATAGCACTGGCAGCTAGAGGTGTACGACTCCTCTAACGTTGCTGTTGTAGTACGCATTGTTAGAATAGGCGTCGATATTTATAGTAAGCTACCCTGGTTCTGTTAAAAGTGTACAATTATTACACTAAATGCACCCCCCCCACCGCTCACCAATTAACACTACGGTTCAAAACAGTGCATACATATAAACACTGCGTTTAAAATACACGTTGAGCACACAACTTGTTTAAAAGTGATGCTTGTGTAGGTTTGTGCTGTGTGGCGGGGACAGGGACGTGCAGGATTTTAGTTGTATTAGTTGATTGTTTAACTTTTCATCTTCTTGGTTCTTTCGGTAAAGTCACGTAGAAGGGAAATAATAAAAAATAAAACAAAATAAAATACAATTCTCACCAATTCTCACAATTCTCACCTGTGAGAATTGTATTTTATGTTTTATTCTATTATTTCCCTTCTACGTGACTTTCGAAAGAACAGAATGAACCTGCGTCACGAAAGCTTTAAATCGAATGTTAACTTTTGATTTAACTGACCGCACGGCCCCTCTTCATTGGCTGCAAGCACCACGTGACTGACCGCACGGCCTCACGTGACTGAACGCACAACACCACGTGACTGAACGCCCAGCACCACGTGACTGACTGCAGCCCCACGACTTGGCGTTTCGAGGTTCATTTCCAACCCACGAGGACATCCCCTTGTTTAGATTTTCATCCCCAACAGAATAACACTTACATCTTCTGAATAATATAATTTGTTTCCTTCCGAGTATATCTCCGGTTTTACCCATATCTGTTGTTACGTTTGAATGTCTCATATGCCGCTTGCAAAAATAAAACACGACACATTGATCATCGTAACTAATTATTAGTTTGTTATAGGAGTAATCAATTTTCTCGCTATGTATTCAATGTCGCTTTTGATNAAAACCAAGTGCGACCCAGTTTTGGTATTTTTATCTCTTCAGTTTTCAGTTTTCAGTTTCATTTATTAGCCCTGTGAGCCAATTCGGCTCTTGAATTGGGTGCAACCGCAACAAACAAAAAAACATGAACAAGAAACATCTTAAAGTGACTATGCGTAAACATAAAAATCCACCAACATTACAGAATAACGATCGTCAATTAACACCAAATGTGATGTTTAGAGACATTTTTAAATACATATTTCAATACAATCTTTACATCTTAGTCTTTTTTGTTAAATTAGATTTATATGAACGGGTCATATGATGCGCAGTTACGCTAGTTAATCAATAACACTGAGTGTATGGCCTTAAAAAACTGAATCTATTATAGGCGACGTTTCGGACAATGACCCTTCATAGCACGTGAATGTATTGCGTTTTTTTATTGTACTTGTGTACTACTAGCAATGCGACATCACCAAATTATCTCTTTTGAGAGCTCTTAAAAATATATTTCCCATGTGTCCTGAACAAATGTGTCTCTGGATGAGTGCATCTCATCTCTTTTATAATCTCTCTTCTGCATACCTCCTGGTTCATCAACTCGCCTGAGGACCAGGTCTAATCATAAGTGGCTGAAACCCAGATTCGAACCCAAATTCTCAGCGCTCTGACTTGTGAGCCACTTGGCCTCCTCCGTGGGTGTGAATTGAAACCACCTCCAATCGTCGGTAGAGGTAGGTCGACTCAGCCTTAAATGAGTACTTGCTGCGGTGTGTCACCATCACCACTGGGGAGACCAATGCATTCTAGATTTGAAGCTTTCGTGACTGCAAGGATTCATACTCTTAGGNTTTTTCGGTAAAGTCACGTAGGTAAAAAATAAAATAAATAATAAAAGTAATAATAGAAAAATAATAAATCACGACGTTTCGGAGGCAACACAAATCTCCGTCATCAGGTGGGACCGTCACAGCTAAATTTACTGTATTAAGGTACAGTAAATTTAGCTGTGACGGTCCCACCTGATGACGGAGACTTGTGTTGCCTCCGAAACGTCGTGATTTTTTATTTAATTTCTATTATTATTTCATTTTAATTTTTTACCTACGTGACTTTACCGACAAAACCTAAGAGTATGAACCATTGTAGTAGGGCATGGTCCCGGCACACCATGCCGTGGCCTGCCATCCTTAAAATGCTCGCCAGCACTTGNCCCAACAATGCGGGTTACAGGGGCCGTCTTTTGTTTTTTTCTGGACCTTCGGAGAACCCACGGCCGTAGGGAGGCTACAATGTCTTCAGCTTCTCAAGAGCGCTACTCTTGGTGAGATGGAGCACAGCTCAGAGGTGCAACCGGGTCCCGATACCCGCTACCCGATCCGGCTCCGTACCCAGCCGACGCCGTGCGACTGGTGCAGCCACAGGTAGGTAGGCGGATGGTGAGTAACCGTTTGATAGGTANGGTCGGGTACGGTAGCGTACGGTACGTACCCTGCCGGGTACGGGTACCCATTTGCGACCCTTGTGCGGCCGGGTACGGTAGAATCAAAATTTGGACCTCTGGCACATGCTTCAGTTAGGAATCATCTCAACGTATTGCGAGTCAACTGGTGGGAGGACAGCTCCAGAGGTTTCCAGTTCAATCCGTTGGGGGGTTACTTGGCCATCTCCCTCCGGAGTCGATAAAATTGACCGCTCTATGAACCCGGCAACCCGGTGGAGGGATGTTAACTCCTCACCTGGTATACAGGAGGTTGTGGGTTCGATCCCGATCCTGACACCTATATATTTGGAGGTGCGTGTTTCTCTCCCTGTGGTTGTGTGGATTTTTTCCGGGTTCTCCGTTTTTCCCCTCCACATTTAGAAACATGCGTTTAGAGTATTTGGCTGCGATACATTTCCACGTAATAACCCACGTTGTTGAGCTATCATTTGTGGCTTGGTCGCCTCTAAAAATGAGCTACAGTGGGCCTATGCTGGTAAAATAAAAAATAGTTTAATAGTCTAAAGTCAATGTATTAAGTACACTTGTGGATGTAGCATTATCACTGGGTTAAACAAAATAATTCAGTTAGCCATCCTCTTTAGCCATGCCCTATCCGCTGCTGGATGAAGACCTCCCCATGCCATCACCATCCCTCTAGGCCCCGCATATCAACCGAACGCATCACCTCACCTCCGCGGAGTTATCGTGAGACACCACGTGTTTTAAATTGCATATTTTCGCACCAACGGCAGTGGTTTAAACAAAGTGGCGTGTCCGCGCCGCGTGGGCAGGCGTGGCCACATACTGCAGGGACGTAGCCACTCCCCTGGCCGCCGAGGAGGGGCTGTCGGGCCTCCTGCGCGGGGCGAGCGGCCGCCGGGACGACGGCAGTGACGGCAGCGTCGGCTGCTACGGCGACACCAGCGAGTTCACCGCCGACGAGTTGCAGGCTCTGGACGCCGAGGGCAGGGCCGTGGTGACGCAGCACCGCGTGCGGTGAGCGCCGCGCGACATCNGGGAGAGAGGAGGGGGTGGGAAAGGTGGAGGGGGGGAGAGACGTGGGAGAGAGAGGCGCTCACACGGTGCACTAACCACTGCGCCACCGCTCCTACCCCACCTATCGCCACCAAGGGCCAGGGAGGGTGACTGCTGTGGCCTTGCCAGGCGAGGTGCACATGCTCACCATTTGATCATCTCCCCGTGTGTGAAGCCCAAACGCTCTTCGTGTGTCGGTACGTCGTCTGTTAGCGTTTGGGGAGTGGAAGTGCAGCGCTATGGACACGGCAATCCAGATTAAGTTTGCGCTCACGGCCAATACCAGTGACGATTATCTGAACCGGTCATGGGCCTCACTTAGGTCGACTCAGTCCTCAAATGAGTACCTGGTGAGATGTAGTGATGACGTCACTGCCACTTTATCTAAACTAGACTATTTTTTATTTTACCAGGTAAGAGCCACGTAGATATGTAGCTCTTTTCAGAAGTGGCTTATCGCGTGAAAATTTAAAGCAGCCAAATACTCTAAACACTTGCATCTGAATGTGGAGGGATAAACCGGAGGACCCGGAGAAAAATTCACGCTACCACGGGGAAAAATGCAAAGGTCGGAATCGAACCCACGACCTCCTGCATACCAGGTGAGGGAGTTCATATCTCACCACCGCGGCGCCACTTAGTGGCGAACGGCAACGTGAAGCGCCGTGGTGACGTCACCACCACTCGGTGGCGAACGGCGGCGGTTGTTTATTCCGTGCGCGTGCTCTTGCGCTGTGTGTGCGCCCACAGGCTGGCGGGAGCGGGAGGAGCGGACCCTCGCCATCGTCAACGTCTACTGTCCCGCGCCGACCCAGACAGGCCTCACCGCGGAGACTTCAAGCTCCGCTTTTACCGGCTCCTGGAGGCTCGCTGCGTCGCCCTGCGCAACAGCGGCAGGTGAGGCCCTACGCCGGTCGCAGCGCCGCACCGCCGGAATGTCAATCGCCTTCTGTTTACGATAATTAAATTTCGATTTAAAGCTTCTTTCGTGACTGCAGGGATTCATCTTCTTGGTTTTTCGTAAAGTCACGTAGAAGGAAATAATAAAATAATAAAATAAAACATAATAAATCATTCTCACGACGTTCGGCCACAACTCGACAGACCTGTCTTCACCTGAGGACGGCTGCTTGCGTTGTGGCCGAAACGTCGTGAGAAATATTTTATTATGTTTATTTTATTATTTCCCTTCTACGTGACTTTACCGAAAGAACCAAGAAGATGAATCCCTGCAGTGACGAAAGCTTAAAATTGAACTGTACTTTATCTATTTAATGTATTTTTTTTAGCGATGTTTTTTTCTTTACATTCCCATCGTTGTTTTTGTATTGTTTGTTGTTGTAGCATTCGTAGCTCATCGGATTTCTCCAGGATATAGATTCTGTTTCGGATTCTCTCGTTGATTCCTCCGCCCGTGATGTGGGACTCGTCTTCCAGCCTGACTGTTTGATCTCATGCCCCACTTTGTTCAACCACCACCACCACACCGCAGATCACAGCAGCACACTCACCCACTCACAGGACATTGCAGTTACAAAGAGTTACATAGAGATCCGTACAGTTGCATAGAGATCCATAGTCACATAGAGAGCCATAGAGTTACATAGAGAGCCATAGAGTCATATAGAGATCCATAGAGTCACATAGAGACCCAGAGTTACATAGAGACCCATAGTCACATAGAGATCCATAGAGTCACATAGAGATCCATAGAGTCACATAGAGATCCATAGAGTTACGTAGAGACCCATAGAGTCACATAGAGAGCCATAGAGTTACGTAGACAATCGTGACCACCAGCCCAAAACCGTTGGCAGTGGCAGCATTTACAGGACATCGCAGGGTGAGGAATGTGCAAACTATAAACGATAAAACTACATTATTTTTATTTTACCAGATAAGGTCCATTGATTTCTAAAGCTTATTTCAGAAACGAGTTTGATTCGCGCTCACGGCCACCAACAGTGACGATTATCTGAACCGGTCCTGGGCCTTCTCTAGATCAACTCAGCCACAAATGAGTACCTGGTGTGTGTAAACATTGCCACTGGGGAGACAAAGGCGGCCGGGCGTGGTGCTGGCCACCCACCCGTCGTGTGCCGTGCCGGCCTTCGTAGGTGCTGCTCGCTAACGGCCCCAGCAGTCTGTTAAAGGCTGCACGGGGGGGAGATCTTTGTTTTTGTACGTGACAGAAGCGCGAGATGTCACTGACCGCGGCTTGCACACCGTCGAATGTTGCGAGCGACTCGCAGCGGCCGTGTTGGGCAAAGTGCGCCAGGCAAGGGCTAAACGATCCACAAGTGCAAGCAGTGTGAGGGAAGAAGCAGAGAGAGAGGATTGACCTGCAGTTTTGAGTGAGTGGGTGAGTGGGAGAGTCGGAGAGTGGGTGAGTGGGGATTAAGTGGAGAGTGAGTGGGACAGTAGGTTGGTGAGTGCAGTGGTGGGTCAGAAGGTTGGTGAGTGGGTGAGTGCTGTGGGTGGGTCAGAAGGTTGTTGAACATCGATCAAAGACGGTCACCGCATCGTTCGCTCTCAGATGCACTTCTGGGCCGTCTGGAACGCTCTTCCTTCTGAGATTTGGAACCCACTGGAGCTACGCAACGTTTGACAAAATAATAAATTCTTGAGAACTGCTTTTTGTGTTTAGTTTGTTGTCCTTCCCCACACCTCCAATTAGCACGGTCGGCGATGTAGGTTCAAAAGAAGTTCAACATCTATCCAGTGGTTAGTGAGTGGTTGACTGGCTGGATCAGAAGGTTGGTGAGTGGACGGGTGGGTGGTGGGTGAGTGAGCTGGTGAGTCGATGGGTCAGCGAGCGATTGTGTGACTTGGTGACCTGCAGCGTAGCCGTTGGCCACGGTGCGTGGCGTGGACGAGACGAAACTCCTGGGCCTGGTTAGCGAGGATGAATTGTCCCCCCTTCGTTGCATCAGTGGGTCGTCTATAAATGGATCGCGCTGTGTATTTATTTGAGAGGCTGCGATGCTCAGGACGGCCTGGGGGTTCCACTAAAGTCATGGGCCGGCTCTCCAACCCCGACGTGCACCGAGGCGTTGCCGTCGCTCTGATTATCCGCGCGTGTTTTTATCTCATTATATATTTATTTACTTATTCATGCACCGCGCGAGATTACCATGCAGGCAGCGGCTCTTAATTATTTTACGGCGCATTAAGTGAAATGCTAATTGTACGTTTGTGCCTTCGCCAAAATTAAATATTTAGCGACGGGGGGCCCCGGGGGGCTGCTGCTGCTGCTCGCGTGCCGTGGCGGCGATAATGACGGATTAGCCGCGGCCCCCCCCCCCCTCTCCGCGGCCTGCTTTAACCCCCTCCGCGCACCGGCTGCTACGTCACCGCGGCGCAATGCGCTTCTTGCAAAGTCGTGGAAGTTTCGTTTGCGTACAAGGGGGGGGGGGGAAGTTGGACCGGCAGGCGACGGACGTTTATTTATATGTCTATCGAGCGCGCGTGTTCGAGAATCGGGCGCAACCTTTGATCGACGACTCTGGAGCGTGAAGCCGGAGAGCTCAGGGTTTCTCTAATACTAGTCTGAACAGGTGAGAGCCTGAACCAGGTGAGAGCCTGAACCAGGTGAGAACCTGAACCAGGTGAGAGCTTGAACCAGGTAAGAGCCTGAACCAGGTGATGGCCTGAACAGGTGAGGGCCTGAACAGGTGAGAGCCTGAACCAGGTGAGAGCCTGAACCAGGTGAGAGCCTGAACCAGGTGAGGGCCTGAACCACGTGAGAGCCTGAACCAGGTGACAGCCTGAACCAGGTGATAGCCTGAACCAGGTGAGAGCCTGAACCAGGTGAGAGCCTGAACAGGTGAGAGCCTGAACAGGTGAGAGCCTGAACAGGTGAGAGCCTGAACAGGTGAGGGCCTGAACAGGTGAGAGCCTGAACCGGTGAGAGCCTGAACAGGTGAGAGCCTGAACCAGGTGAGCGCCTCGAGCTGCTGCATGAATTTGTACGACGCTTGACTGCTGTGTGAGTGAGGCGTTATAAAACACACCCCTCAGCCAGGACAGAAACACAGCGGCTCAGAGCTGTGATGCCTGAATTTCGCCGAGCCACACGGTTTTCAACCGAGGGCCCCCTCCCGTATTGAAGTTCGTGATCAAAGACGGATCGAGATACAGATCCGCAGCTGGTTGCACAGGGAGACGCGGGCGACCTCAAAGGTTCTGCGCTGACAGCCTCATCGCGCCATCCGCTCTGAGACTCACGCGGAGATCCGTAGACTCGCGCAGAGACCCATGGGCTCACGCAGAGACGTGTAGATTCACACGGAGAGGCACGGACTCGCACGGAGACCCATAGGCTCGCACGGGCACACACAGACTCAACACAGACACCGGCCAACTCGCACAGAGGCCACTCTCAATGCATGTCTCGGCAATCGGGCCTTCCTCCATCCTACACGCACATCCCACCCAGCGCAGCCGGTGTTTTCCTCGTCGTGTCTGCACCGCACGCCCGCCTCGTTCTCTTCTGAGCCCTGCGGATGGCCCTGCGCTGTTTTGACACCAAATCCCAGGTCCCTGTGAGGTTCTCACCGACGCAAAATCTGCCCGTGGCCTGGGACTCTCTTGTTGATGTTTTTTGTGGCCGTCTTGCCCAAGCTTGGTCAATCGTGACCCGCTGACCTTTGTCTCTACTTTGCACTCCCATCGTGTTTTTGTCGTCCTTGTTGTTGTAACTCTCTTACTGCCCTCCTGGGACATCTGAGAAAAAGAGCTTCATAGTTCTAGATTTGAAGCTTTCGTGACTGCAAGGATTCATACTCTGTTTTTTCGGTAAAGTCACGTAGGTAAAAAATAAAATTAAATAAATGAAAACAATTAAATTAAATCACGACGTTTCGGGCGCAACACAAGCGTCCTTCTTCAGGTGGGGACAACGTAGCGAAACCACAACCGCTTAAGTGCGTTTAATTTTTTATCTACGTGACTTTACCGAAAACACCAAAGAGAGCTTCAGAGATTCGATTTAAAGCTTCCGTGACTGCAGGGATTCATCTTCTTGGTTCTTTCGGTAAAGTCACGTAGAATGGAAATAATAAAATAATAAAAATAAAACATAATAAAATAATGATTAAAGCTTTCGTGACTGCAGGGATTCATCTTGGTTCTTTCGGTAAAGTCACGTAGAAGGGAAATAATAAATAATAAAATAAAACNTATAATTCTCACGTTTCGCCACAACGCAAGCAGCCGTCCTCGGTGAAGAACAGGTCTGTCGGAAAGACAGCGTCTGAATTCGGACGCTGTCTTTTCTTCACCTGAGGACGGCTGCTTGTGTTGTGGCCGAAACGTCGTGAGAATTATTTAATGTTTTATTTTTATTATTTTATTATTTCCCTTCTACGTGACTTTACCGAAAGAACCAAGAAGAAGAGCTTCAGCGCTCATCGATTTCCTCCTCCAGCCTAAATACAGATTCTAAACCCTTTGACCTCCCTTGCGCGTGTGTTGAGATATTTTGTGTGTGGGTGTCTGGGACGTTTCATTGACGCTTAAAAAAAAAAATAGGGGCTGGTACGCGTTTGTGTATTTGTAGGTGCGATGGAGAGTGAATACTGATTTAATGTGTTCTCAGTACCATTGTTTTTATTGCCACTAGAGGGTTTAAACACGATCAGCTGATGATGATGATAATGATGTTGGTATGATGGTGACGACGCTGCTGTTTATTGAAACGACACGCAAGTAATTTTTCAAAATTAACGATTGTTATATATTTCAAACACACACACAACAAGGAAATGAAATAGCACATTTTAATCCATTCACAACGCTCAAAACTTTTTCTAAATAATCTTCCTCGCACTGGACAGTTACTCGTGCCCACAGAGTAGTTTAACAGCACAGAGATGAAGACTGAAGGCAAAAATTACGACCGTAAATATCCTTAACCCTTGCCGAGATGTCTGCAAGTCGCAGGGTGGGTGTCCCATTCACCGCTGAATCTCGGAGCGGTTCAACTTTCATTTTATTTAGAGGGCCGTAGCACCGTTGTTTTTAAAGACATTGCACTCACCGCAGAGAACTGTGGCGACACGACCACGGCACTCTATAATTAGCGGAGCCAAACTGTGCCATGCGCCCCTCCCGCATGGACTTGGTGGGAGCATTGGTATCAGAGGTCTCAAACAGGTTTTGATTCCTTACCCGTACCCAGCCGCACCAGGGTTGCAAACGGGTACCTGTACCCGTACCTACCCGGCCGGGTACGGGTAGGGTACAGGTATCGGGTACCCGATTGCGACCTCTGGGATGAAGCCATGTTGCAGGCGCGGGTGGGTTGATTCTAGGAACTTGAATTGTGAGAAGAGACAAGACGTTGGGAAATGAGTGACAAACAGTTACTCACCAGTGACTCACGGCCTACCCGTACCTGGCCGCACCAGGGTCGCAAACGGGTACCTGTACCCGTACCCGGCCGGATAGCCGGGTATCGGGTAGGGTACGGGTATCGGGTACCCGGTTGCGACCTCTGCTCGGTACCGATAACGTTATTTGTTTAGTTTTTCTCCAGGTCCTCCGGTTTTGCCTCCACATTTAGAATCTACGTGCCTTTAGAGTATTTGGCTGCTATAAATTTCCACGCGATGACGAGCCACCTCGTTGAGCTATCGTTTGTGGCCAGGTCGCTTCTGAGTGGGTCTTACGTGGTAAAATAAAATAAAAATGTTAATATTGGCCGATGATTTTGGTGTGGGTAGGGATCTGGACAGGTTCTGTAAGTTGCGTGCCGTTGGGTTCTGCTGCTGCTCTGACCCCGGTCACGTTGGCATCTCTGTGTCTCTCCGGTGTCCTCTCCGCCCCCTCCCTTGCAGCCACGTGATTGTGGTCGGAGACCTGAACACGGCACACAGACCCATAGACCACTGCGACCAGAGGATCCCGTGAGTGATTGGGGCATCGCCCCACCATCGTTACCAATCGGCATCATCTTCATCATCACCGCTGCCATCATCATCGTCATCATCAGAAGCATTAATAGCCTCACCGTCACCGTCATCGTCATAAGACGTATTCTCGGCATTGTCACCATCGTCATCAATAGCATCGTCATGTTCCATAATCACCACCATCATATGGGCCTGCACCACAACTAATGATAACCCACCATTCATTCTCCCCGCAGGAGCTGTTTCAAGAACACCCTGGCAGAAAGTGGCTGGACCAGTTCCTCTGTGAATCCAGTCCTCTGCGAGACCTCCTCCTCGGCCCGCCGACCACCACGACGACAGCCTCAACGGCGACGACGACAGCGCGTCGCGGTCCGATGCCGCCGGCCCCGGTTCGTCGACGCCTTCCGCCTCTTCCACCGACGCGCGCCGACGCGTTCACCTGCTGGTGCAACGTCACCGGCGCTCGCGTCACCAACTACGGCACGCGCATCGACTACGTCCTCGCCGACGGCGCCCTGGCCGCCTCCCGCCTCCTCTCGGCGTGCGACATGCGCCCGACGTGCTCGGCTCGGACCACTGCCCCGTGCGCGCCGCGCTGGCGCTCGACTTCGTGCCGTCGCCGCGCCGCCCCCGCTGTGCGCGCACCTCATGCCCGAGTTCGCCGGGCGCCAGCGCAAGCTCTCGGCCTTCCTGGTGAAGACGCCGGCTGACCGCGGCGGCGGTGGCGGCGAACCCGAGGCCCGCCCGTCGGAGCGGCGCGTCGACCGTGCCGCGAACGTTGCCGGCAAAGCGACCCCTGCGGCCGCCGCGGGCAAGGTGAAGCGCGCGGCACGCGAGTCGCACGGCACGAAGGCCAAGAGGACGAAGGGGGCCGACAAGGCGCCGACGTGCCGGCCAGGGGACCCTGCTGAGCTTTCTCAAGCGCCCGGCGGGCGGCGCGCGCTCCACCCGGCGCTTCCGGCCGGCGGCGCGTGCGCGGTCCCGGTCCCTGTCGCGACAAGGATTCCGGCGCGTCCCCGAGGGAGCCGCGGGGGGCGCGGAGGACGCAGGGGGCGTGGAGGGCGTGGAGCTGGGCAGTGTCGGCCGCGCCACTGACCCCGCCATTGACCCCGCTACCGACCCCGCCACCAACCCGCCACCGACCCCGCCATTGACCCCGCCACTGACCCCGCCACCGACCCCGCCACCGACCCCGCCACCGACGACCGCCGGCCGCGGGAGAGAAATCTCGGTACGGATTTTTGGAAGTCGGTGCTGAAGGGCTGCCCCCGGCGCCGCCATGCAGGGGCCACGGCGAGCCGTGCCTGCTGAGGACGGTGAAGAAACCCGGGCAGAATTTCGGGCGCCGCTTCTACGTGTGCCCTCGTCCTGAGGGCCACGCGACGAACAAGGAGGCTCGCTGCAACTCGTTCACTTGGGTCACCAAGAGGTGAGCCGCGAGGAGGCCTCGCAAGGAGGGCTCGCAAGGAGGCCTCGCAATGGCCACTGCGGTGGTGGGCTGCCACGAAACGATGGTTTGTAAACGATGAAAACTCTCCACATTCGTCAAACAACAACTCTGTGGTGTTTCAGCGGCCTCTGTGTGTGGGGACATGTTAATTACCTCGGCTGGTATGCAGGAGGTCGTGGGTTCGACCCCGACCCTGATGACACCTGTATATTGGGAATTTTGGTGTATCTCCCGTTTTTTCCCTCCACATTTAGAATCAGCGTGTATTCGGCTGCGATAAATGTCCACGTGATAAGCCACTTCGTTGAGCTATCAACACAGACCATCACGCGAACGCCGGTCATCCTCGCAGCGGCTTTTGGCTGCCATCGAGCCAAGACGGGTCACCGCTTCGCGCGCTTTGGATGCCCTCTGCGGCCGTCTGGAATGTTCTTCCTTCCGATATTAGGAAGCCACCAAAGCTGTGCACTTTTAAAATGATCAATATTGACAAGATAATTTATTTAAAACAGATTTTTGCGTTTAGTTTGTTGTCCTCGGCACTTCCCATTAGCACGGCTAGCGACGTTCGGCGAAATAATTCAACATACACACGTTTGTGGCCAGGTCACTTCTGAGAAAGAGCTATGTAGCTCGCGGACTTACCTGGTAAAATAAAAAACTTGTTAAATAAAAATAATAGTAACAAACTAACAACAGGTTATATTACAGGTGACTTTCAAGCAATGGGCCCTTCTAGATGGCATCGAAATGTGCCGGAGTTTGTTTTCGTGCGTGTACATGCACACCACTGCCCCAAGCGGTACAATCACTTGTGTTTTGATGATGACTTCAGGTATTGAAGGTAATAGACGATTTTTACTGAATATATTTTGTAATAAAAAGACGTTCGCTCAGATCCCGCGAGTCTTTGAGCCTTGTTCCCTCCGCAAAATCCAGACGAGGATGCGTTGACGACACGTGGGACGTACGTACCGAGTCGTGCACGCCGTCCACCATCGCCAGCAATTCATAACCACGTGTACATGTCAGCGTCCCATCGAGCAATTCGAAAATCAGTGCGTCGTCAATAACGCTGCGTGTGTGTGTATGTACGTACTGCGTTTTGAACTGTGGGGAGCGGTGGTGCAGCGGTTAGCGCTACGAATCCGGCGAACCGAGTTCCATTCCCGCTCGCGGCAAACACCGCTTGACGATTATTTGAATCGGTCCTGGGCCTCCCTAGGTCGACTCCACCTCAAATGAGTACCGATTCGGTGTGTAAACATCGCCACTGAGGAGACAAAGGCGGCCGGGTGTGGTGTTGGCCCCCCGAGGGTTTTGCTCCTTCGGTTTTAGCGGTATCTGCCGTCACCCATGGACTGTGCAGGCGGTTAATTTGTGAGGGCGGTTTGTTTGCGGTTCATGGTGCGACGGGGAGCGCTGAGAATCCGCCAGAGACCGACTGCGACGCTAACCCTCCCGCCGCTCGTTCTCGCCGTGCGTGTACACACACGTGGTACACGTGTGCGTACACGCACACACGTGGTACACGTGTACACGTACACACGCCTGGAACACTTGTGTACACGCACGAGTATGACTCGTACACACACGTGGAACGTGTGTACACGCACGGGTATAGCACTTGTGCACGGGTATAACACGTGTACACACGCACGTTCACTGAGACCTCGGCCTTTAACGTGGATGATCGGCTCATCTAACGCAGACATCGTTAATTGCTTACCGCGTTGTGTGGGACGTGCGTTTAAGAATCATCTGGCGGCGCGTGAAGCAGCGTGGAACAAGTTCATTAGTGTTTGAATGGGGCAGGAAACAATTGGAGAAAGCGGAAAGAGGGCGCGTGGTGGTGGTGGCGATTGGGTCACAAAGTCTGGAGTGTGGGAACCCCACAACAACACGTGAGAACACCTCCCCCCCCCCATCATCGTGCTGCTGTCAAACCCCCAAAGGTTTAGAATGCGTGGCGGCCCTCACACTGGTGATGTCTTATCGGCGAAAGTGGTTCCACTTTCTCTCTGAAAATTCGTGAAGAACACAGCATTCTAGATTTGAAGCTTTCGTGACTGCAAGGATTCATATTCTTAGGTTTTTTTGGTAAAGTCATGTAGGTAAAAAATTTATAAAAGTTAAATAAAATAAAAATCACGACGTTCCGGAGGCAACACACTTGATACAGCTATCGTGCTGTGACGGTTCCACCTGAAGACAGAAGCTTGTGTTGCCTCCGAAACGTGATTTTTATTTTATTTAACTTTTATTAATTAAAATTTTTTACCTACGTGACTTTACCGAAAAACTAAGAATAAGAACACCGCAGTGGCGTCTGGGCTTTGCCGCGTGCAACTTGCAGCGGGGCTCTCCGTCTCTCCCTCTCTCGCCGACCGTCTCCGGAAAATAACGAAATGAAAAACCGCGTCGAGATTTCGCCGGCGGGGTTCGCCGTGCGATTGAGGTCACCGGCCTCGGCGAGGAAGGTACTTTGCGACCTCAATCAAAGCCCGGCTGACGAGCAACTCGCTCCCGTCGCTACGTGGACCCCCCCCGCCCTACCGCTCCCCCCCCCAAACAAATATATATAAAACCAAAAAAAGAATTGCCCGTGCAAAATCTTCGATGGCCCCGTGAACTCTTACCCTTTCCAGGATTCACGGAGGAGCTCGCGAGCCTGACAATGATTTTGGTTCCGCTATGCAGCACGGCTGCTGTGTGGCGGTGGCTCTAAGTGGGGCTTGAACGTCAGGGGCGCCTGTGTGTGGGCGAGTTTCTACTCGGACTCACGTGGATCATTAATCACTCGCACAGAGACCCATAGACTCACCCACACGGAGAGATCCAGACTCGCACGGATAGTTTAACACGTGTAGGCTTTCGCGACCAATATTATTCATAATCAACGTTTTTGGGTTTAGATCGCGTTATTTATAAATGTGTCGTAACCCTCCACCACCCGACACGGCCAATCAGTAAAAAGTGTCACGTTGACAAAAGACAAATAGTTCACTGCTTTAGCCCACCGGTGTGTTGAAGCGTGAAACCACAGCACAGATAATCGTAAGATTCATGCGGAGACCCATAGAATCGCACACACCCATAGACTCACACACTCGCACAGATCCATATGATTACACAGTGACCCATAGACTCCCACAGATCCATCGACTTGCAGAGACACCCATTAGACTCATAGACTCACCCACACGAAGAGGTCCGGTGACTCGCACGGATAATCAGATTCGCGCAGAGACCCAATAGAATCGCACAGAGACTCACAGACTCACAATGCTCTGTCGACTTAGAGAGACACCCATTGACTCAAACGGAGAGCCACAGATTCACAAATTTCTATAGACTTACAGACTCAAACGGAGAGCCACAGATTCACACACCGAGCCCCACAGACTCGCACACAGACGAAGGGGCCGTATACTTGACGGAATGTGCCGCGTGCGTTTCCATTCCCCCGGTTCATCCGCGGCGGGCTGTCCCGAGTGGGACTCGGCTCATCGGTGTTCGCCGCCGCGCAAATGTCTGAGAGAATATTTGCAGGAATCCAGACCTGGTTTTCCTTCTCACTCCGGACCGCCCGCATTACTTAACCACCCGCTCGACCACCCGACCCGCTCGACCACGCAACCGCTCGACCATGCAATCAACCCAAACGTCCACCCACCTACCCGCCCAGCCAACCAACCACCCAGTCGCCCACTTACCTGCCCAGTTATTCCACCCCACCCAATCACAATTACCTCGCTCAATCAAATCACCCGCCCGCTGCCACCGCGAGCGGCATCTGCCTTCTCACGCGGCTCGCTAATGCGGTGACAGATGGAGCCCCCCCACCCCCTTACAGATGCTGTCCATCAACAAGGTCCCCCCAGGCGGGGACGGGGGCTGTGGTGGGGGTGTGGGTAGGGTCTGTGAATAGGGGTCCCAACATGTTCCACAGATCCCAACCCCGGACACGTGTCACACAGTCAGCCGAGGTGAACGAGTGATTGTGTGGGTGGGGAGTGTCGTGGTTAGCGCTGCACTGGGGTAGAGTCCAACACAGTAACACCGTCACATCGTCCTCTTATCTTTGTGGAACGCCTCCACTCACTGGATCGTGAAACAACCACCTTAGTGGGACAAAGACAAAGATCCCCCGTGTAGCCTTAACAGACTGTTGGGGCAAGTGCTGTTAGCGAGTAGCAGCTATGAAGGCCGGCGCGGCACACGAGGGGTGGGTGGCCAGCACCATGCCTTACTACACACTGCACCAGGTACTCATTTGTAGCTGAGTCGACCTAGGGGAGGCCCCATGACCGGATATTCGTCACCGGTGATGGTGGCCGTGAGCGGGAATCGAACTCGGGTAGCCGGGTTCGCAGCGCAGCGTAGCGCTAACCGCTGCGCCACCACTCCCCATGACGACGCGGCAAAACGACACCACCACACGACACAACAACAGCAAGGCCACAACACGACACCACCACAACACAACAACACAGCAACACCACAACACCACCACCCAACACCACCACAACACACCACCACAACACAACCACCACATAACACAACAACACAGCAACACCACAACACCACCACAACACCACCACCACAACAACACAGCAACACCACAAGGCCACACAACAACATGACCACGTGTGGAGGCAGCGAGGACTCGGGAATCCAGGAGGAGGAGGTGGTAGTGGTGGTGGTGGTGGCTAAGAGGAGGAGGAGGTGGTAGTGGTGGAGGAGGAGGTGGTGGCTAGGAGGAGGAGGAGGTGGTGGTGGTCGTGGCTAGGAGGAGGAGGAGCTGGTGGTGGTGGCTAGGAGGAGGTGGTGGTGGTGGTGGAGGAGGAGGATGTGGTGCTGGTGGCTAGGAGGTGGTGGTGGAGGAGTTGGTGGTGGTGGAGGAGGAGGTGGTGGTGGTGGAGGAGGAGGAGGAGGATGTGGTGGTGGCGGTGGCTAGGAGGAGGGGGAGGAGTTATTGACGTTTGAAATTGAGGACAGAACGAGCGCCTTCAATTCATCACGGCACTGCAAACAAATGCAATTGCGTCGTGGACACGGCCACGAATTGAATTTCCACCCAGCGCCTCTTCAATTGCCCCAGCGTCGTGTTTAGCCAATACCCAGAAAGCCGACAGGCACCACGCAGTGACGGGCACAGTCACCACGGCGCCTGTGCCAGGCTAGGTGCACTTTGAGGGCCACGTGATTGAATTAGACCCCCATGTTAAAAGGAGCGGGGGGGGGGGGGGGGGCTTTCGTTAAACTCCGGACCGAATTTTCTTACTCTTTGATTCTTTCGGTAAAATCACGTAGATAAAAATAAATAAACCACGACGTTTTTGCTGTGGTTTTCCCACCTGATAATTGCTTGTGTTGCGCCCGAAACGTCGTTATTTATTTATTTTTCTACCCCTACGTGACTTTACCGAAAGAACCAAAGAGTGTGGATCCCCGCAGTCGCGAAAGCTTCAAATCGAGATGAATCCAGACCGAATTGACAGCGGAGGCGACGAGGAGATTCTGTCGATTTGACAAAAATGTTGTCTTCATTTTATCACACGGTAATCGGTATACAGGCGCGTGCCCCTCACCCCATCCACTTTTATAGTAAAGACGCGTCACTCGCAGACGCGCTTATTTTTAAATCTGGGGGTGGGGGGGCGGCTCTAATTGGGGTGCACGTTGTCGACAAAGGCGGTATTATATAAGCGACACTAAAACTAAATGAGACACCTCCTTAACCAGTGGCAAAATATAGTAGTAGGTTTTTACCCTTTCAACTGGTAACAAAATTGACACCTTTATACAAGGCATCATGTTTGCAATAACCACAACACAAGCAGTCAAAATGCAAACAAAGTAACAGATGAAATGATATGAACCTAGTACTATATTGAGACACTTTTTTTAGAGGTCTCCCCATGGTGTACCAGATGACGCCAAGCGTACAACTCAAAAACAGCGCACTATTATTGAGTAGTAAGCATTTTTGAGACATCTCCTTTACCACAAATGTAGAATAGGCTTTAAGAAAAACTGTATCGGGTTTGCAATAACCAAACACAAGGACAGTGGATATCATTATCAGAGTTGTTTCTTTTTGTTTGCATTTTGACTGCTTGTGTTGTGCTTATTGCAAACATGATGCCTTGTATAAAGGTGTCAGTTTTTGTACCATTTGAAAGGGTAAAAACCTTTTACTACGACACTAAAACGATTTCGTGTCTTGCCAGGCGTAAGGCACCACTGAGCTGGGTAGCTCTTTTTTGCCAGAAGCGACCTGGACAAAACAAAGTGACGGCTGCTCAACGGAAGTGGTTCATCCTCATCACGTGGACATTCATAGCAGCAGCCAAACACTCGAAACGCGTGATGACGTTGATTCTAAATTTGGTGGGGGGGAAACCGGAGAAAAACCACACGACCACGAGAGAGAGAGATACAGAGAGACACGCAAACTCCAAATATACAGCAGCAGGCGCCAGGGTTGGGAACGAACCCACGTCCTCCTGCACACGACGCTGTCACGCACAACATTAGCCGGTGTGCCTAAACCGAGGAGCCAGAGTGGCAATGCTCTCATTTCAACAATCCCAATACACATGTAATATAAATGAAGCACCTTACTATGGATCAATATGTGATTTCGTGCCAGGATTCAGACTCGGCCTCTGTAGAAACGCATTAAGAAGTGCACGCATTGTTAAGCAATGTGTCAGTGTTTTTGGTATGTAGGTGGTGGTGGCGGTGGTGCTGGTGGTGGCGATGGCGGTGCTGGTGGTGGTGGCGATGGCGGTGGTGATGGCGGTGGTAATGACGGTGCTGGTGATGGTGGTGATGGTGGTCCTGGCGATGATGGTGGTCCTGGTGGTGCTGGCGATGATGGTGGTGATGGTGGCGCTGGTGGTGATGATGGTGTTGGTGGTCATGGCAGTGCTGGCGGTGGTGGCGGTGATGGTGGTGATGGTGGCGCTGGTGGTGATGATGGTGTTGGTGGTGATGGCGGCGGTGGCGGTGGTGGCAGTGGTGATTGTGGTGCTGGTGGTGACGATGGTGTTGGTGGTGATGGTGGTGCTGGCCGTGGTGGTGGCAGTGGTGGTGGCGTTGGTGGTGGCGGTGGTGGCGCTGGTGGTGGTGCTGGCGGTGCTGGCGGTGCTGGTGGTGGTGCTGGCGTTGATGGCGGTGCTGGCGGTGATGGTGGTGCTGGTGGTGGTGGCGATGGTGGCGATGGTGGTGGTGGCGGTGGTGGTGGCGATGGTGGTGGTGGCGGTGGTGGCGAGGCCGCTGCACGTGGCTGCCTGCAGTGTTCCAGTGCTGTGGAGGCAGCAGCGAGGGTTGATGGATCACAGCTCAGATGGTGTTTTGTGAAACTCCCTTCTTACCGTGGATGGGTGTTGGAGGAGGAGCAGTACCCCTGCCTCAGCCAGAAGGCGGTCCGGCAAAGTGTGGAGCAATGTATTTATATCCTTAGGTTTTTTCGGTAAAGTCACGTAGGTNAAAAACATTAAAAAGTAAAATAAATAAAAAAAATAAAAATCACGACGTTTCGGAGGCAACACAAGCTTCCGTCTTCAGGTAGTACCGTCACAGCCACGACAGCTGTATCAAGGACGTCGTGATTTTTTATTTTTTATCTTAGTTTATTTTACTTTGTGACACCGAAAAAACCAAGGATATGAATCATTGCAGTCACGAAATTCAAATCTAGAATAATGTATTTATGTTTGTTGAACTTCTTTCGCACCTTACGTAGCCAACCGTGCTCATCCGAGGTGCGCCTGGAAGGACCACAAACTAAACGCACGCAAAGCAGTGCTCACGAAGTTCGTTTCCAACTCTCTGTTCCGTGGGTCAGCTTCGAGGAGGTGCCCTGGGCTCACCAGGAGAGGGCGTAGCGTAAATGTGGACTCCACCCGTTCCATCCGCAGTATATAGTAGTATGCTCGTTGATGTAAGAGATAAAGTTTAGATGGAAGCATATTATATAATTTTTAGCGTAGATGTGTATTACTGCTGTTAAACTCAGCTTAGTAGAGTATAAAATACTTTATTTTATACAGTTTTTTATGTAATTTACCGTTCTAGTGGTTGAGAACTGCACTACTCTATTAAATTCCTCCTTTGTTTGCTATCCCGCACCCTCCCTTGGTCTGCTGATCCTGCATAGATGGGCATTGACTTTGAAANCCCCCCCGCCCACTCCTAGCATTTCCCATGAATTGCTAAAATATGTTTTTTGTTAGCCTCTTCCATCCTACCCAGTATATATAAGCTCCTAGCTTGGCAGCTTTCTTCACTGAAGACGGCTGCTTGCGTTGTAGCCGAAACGTCGTAGAATTANTTTTTTTTATTTTTTTTTTATTACTTCCCTTCTACGTGACTTTACCAAAGAACCGAAGAATACCACCTCGTTGAGGTAGTTCGCGATCGCCACCGCTTTGGAAAGAGCGATACCGGTGGGTTACGGCTGGTAAAATAAAATAAGTAATGTTAAAAAACTTTTTTAAAAACACGCTTTAATGAAAGAGTCGTTGGAAGCTCAGAAGGAAGTGGGAAGTGAAACGTAAGGTGCCGTGGTCAACTACAGCCAACTCAGTTGAGCGTGGATAATTAGAGCCAAGCCGAAACATAACATGTAAAGGTTAAAAAATTTTTATTAGAATATCATTGTCCAGTATGACATAAGATTTCTAGATTTGAAGCTTTCTGACTGCAAGGATTCATATTCTTTTTTTTCGGAGTCACGTATTATTATATTATTATATTATGTATTATTTATTTTTATTTAACTTTATTAATTTTAATTTTTACCTACGTGACTTTACCAAAAAACCTAAGAATTGAAGTATATGCAGTCATGCCACATTGGGAAGTGGGTTAAATTGATTACAAGATTTGAGGATAGACAACGAAGCAACAGTGAGACAAAAGCGCGTCATAGGCAAGAGTCGTTGTATGCTGAGAAGGATGTGGGAGGGAAACGTCGGAGCTGCGGCCAACAGCGGCGGGCTCGAGGGAGAGTGCTGGCTATCGGGGGTCAGGAACCTGCGGCTACAAGATGTAACAACACCATTGGAACCTCATTTGCCAGTAAAAAATATGATAATTGGTTTTTTACCCTTCTATCTGGCAACAAAACTGACACCTTTTTTACAAGGAGTCATGTTTGCATTGACCACAATACCTGTAGTAATGCAAACAAAAAACATAACTCTGATGATATATGCACTCTTANTTTTTTTTTGTTTGCATCATGGCTGCAGTTATTGTGGTCTATGCAAACATGCTCTTGAAAAAGGTGTCGTTTTGTTGCCGGATGAAGGGTAAAACTATTATCAAGGCAGACAATCGTTTGCATTGGCTGCACGTATTGTAGAGGACGCAAGCGTGGGCAACGTTATTTACTTTTCATTTTGGACACCCCATATAATTATTATTATTAACATTTGCCATTTGCATTTGTCAGGCCAAGAATTGGATATAATTTGTGTTGTATTGGAAAGACAAAAAAAAACAATTGCAGCAGAATTATTTATGTATTCATGATTACAAAATCGAGTCCCAATACTCTGCTCGGAGGCTCTTGCCAGCTTTCCGCTGTAGGAGCTCAATGTTGCTCTGTGTAACGAAACTAACCAAACAATGTGTGCCACCAAGTAAGGCCCCATTGAGCTGCTATTCGAGCTCTTTTTCAAAAGCTACCTGGCCACAAATGAATTCAACCAAGTGGCTTATCATCTTGTGGAAATTTATAGCAGCCAAATACTCACGCGTGTTTCTGAAGTGGAGGAAACAACAAGAGCTGGAGAAAGAAAATCCACACGACCACCAGGAGAGAGAGACANACACACAACTTCAAATATACAGCAGGCATCAGGGTTGGGATTGAACCCACGACCTCCTGCTTACCTGGCGAGGGAGTTAACATCTCACCACCGCGGTGCCTTAATTCCCAATTGAGTATATGTGCAGTGTAATATTTGAGAAGTGGGATGTTTTGGCCAATCCCAGTAATATTGTGTGTCGTAATTAGCTCCGGGAGGAAACCCCATGCAGAACAAGCGGGGGAACATACAAACTCCAGACACCCACTCACAAACACTCCTCCAACCTAAACACTCACCAATTCATTCACTCACTGAATGAATAACTCGCTGCCCCACTCACTACTGAATGCATCTCTTTGCAAATTCACTCGTTAACTGACCTCACCCACCGACTCACTCGTTCATTCACTCATTTCACCCACCTACCGCACANCCACTCACCTACTACGTCACTCACTCACTCCTCCACTCATTAATTTGCCAAGTCACTCACTACATCACTCACCCACCAACCCACTTATTTACCCACTCCACTCACCACCCACCCACTCACCCACCCACCCACTCACCCACCCGCTCACCCACCCACTCACCCACCCACCGCTCACCCACTCCACTCACCCACCCACTGCTCACCCATCCACCTGCTCACCCACNCCACTCACCCACCCACCCACTCACCCACCCACTCANCCACTCCACTCACCACCCACCCGCTCACCCACCCGCTCACCCACCCACTCACCCACCCACCCGCTCACCCACTCCACTCACCCACTCCACTCACCCACCCCACTCACGTCGACCGACTGCGACGACTCGTCCCGGAGTTCGTCTTTGCGGGAACAAACGCAAAAAGAAAAAGGGTGGCAACCCCCTTAACCCGGGTTCGGCATCCCGCGTCTCATCAGCAAGCTTCGCCGACAGCCGTGCGCTCATGCCGTGCGCTCGTGCCGGGCTCTCGTGCCGGGCTCTCGTGCCGTGCGCTCATGCCGGGCTCTCGTGCCGTGCGCTCGTGCCGTGCGCTCGTGCCGGGCTCTCGTGCCGTGCGCTCATGCCGGGCTCTCGTGCCGTGCGCTCGTGCCGTGCGCTCGTGCCGTGCGCTCGTGCCGTGCGCTCGTGCCGGGCTCTCGTGCCGTGCGCTCGTGCCGTGCGCTCGTGCCGTACGCTCGTGCCGTGCGCTCGTGCCGGCGCTCGTGCCGGGCGCTCGTGCCGGGCGCTCGTGCCGGGCGCTCGTGCCGGGCGCGTGCCCTGGCTCCCAGCCCTGCGCGACCACCACAGAGGCCACGCCGCGTAGGAATGAAAAGCCATAGAACGCACCCGGTCAGCCCTNGGGGGGGGGCCCATTTGGGGCCGTCCATAAATGACGTCACGCACCTAGGGGGGAGGGGGTGGGTTCAGACATTTGTGACGATGTGTGACGAGGGGGGGGGGTGTTGAGAAATGTGACGTCACATCAGATAGCGCAACTTTAAATAAAGTCGTAGAAGGGAAATAATAAAATAATAAAAATAAAACATAATAAGATGAGAATTTGATCCTATTATGTTTTATTTGTATTTTTTATTATTTCCCTTCTACGTGGGTTTACCGAAAGAACCAAGTATATTAATCCATGCAGTCACGAAAGCTTTAAATCGAAATTTAACTTCAAATAAATGTAGACAACACGTTCTACTTAATTAAACAGACTTTTTAATAAATGTTTTCTCCTACAACATCAGAGTGCAGCGCACATTAAAATACGCACTACAATGACAATAGTCTAAAGCGATTTGAAGCATGTTTTATTTTCAAAATGCAAATATGGCTTNGGGGGGGGGTGCAGAGCTTTGTGACGTCATATTTGAGGGGGGTCTGACTTTTTGTGACGCCGTGTGACCAGGGGGGGAGGGGGGGTCAAAAATCGTCCAAAATCGCGTGACGTCATTTAGGGACGGCCCTTTGACCTCGACCCCCCCCCTTCCACCTTCCGCTCAAAGAGCCGCAGCTTCTCTCCCACGGCCCGCGCAGCTGTTGGGCGTCACGTCCGACGTTTCGACTCCCAGGTCCTCCTTAAGTAATAAAACAAACCGACTCAACTCTGTGCATTGCCAGCAGGTGTAAGGCTGCTTCGTAGCGGTCTTTCAGGTGCGACCTGGGCCGTCACAAATGATAGCTCAACGAAAGTGGCTGATATCATCATTATCATCATCACGTGGATATTTATAGCTGCAAAATACTCTAAACGCGTCGTGATGCTGATTCTAAATGTGGGAGGGAAAAACCGGAGGACCCGGAGAAAAATCCACGCGACCATGGAGAGAGAGAGACACGCAAACTCCAAATATACAGGCGTCAAGGTCGGGATCGAACCCACGACCTCCTGTACACCAGGCGAGGTAGTTAACATCTCCTAGCCACTGCAGCACAATTGCTTCCCCCTCCTCTCCCTCACAGTACAGGCACTGCTGGTGATTGCTGTGTGTGCATATGTTGAACTTCTTTCGCACCGTACGTAGCCAATCGTGCTAATCGTCAGTGCGGGCGTGGGGAGGGGGACGACAGACTAAAACACGAAAATAAGTTCTTAAGTGATGAGATTTCAACGTGTGGAGGATTTAAAAAAAAAGTGCACAGCTCCCGGCGGCTTCCGACTATCGCCAGGGAGAGCGTTCCAGACGGCCGCAGAAGTAGCGCGCGGTCCCCGCGGGTCTTTGATCTTCTCACATTTCCATCGCGACTTTTACCCGCAAGGCACTTCACGAGGATTATCGTGAACGGTACAACGGGGGCGGCTAAAGGCGATGCGACGAATGGGGGTATGGGGAGGGAGCTTTAGCGGGTAGGGGAATTACTGGGGGGCGGGGTNGGGGGGGGCTAGGGATGGAGGGAAGGATGGGCCAGGGGAGAAGAGGTGGCTGGGCCTTGAGGAGCGGACGCTGTGACGACGTGGAGAGAGAGGGAGGGGTGAGGAGGGTGCCGCTCGCTTCACGTGGAAGCGAAAGTTTGAGCGGAAAAAAATTAACCCGTAAAAACAAAGTTTTTCACTATAAATCCTTTATATGCGTGGCGGCTAGAGTCCTCTCGTCCTCTGGCTTGAGATGGCTGCCACCTATGGGTCAGATGATTGCTTGCCACCATTAAGCAATTGGTGATTAAATATAATATTTTTTTCCTAAAAGTGTAAAAATTTTGAAAAAAAATTTCACGAAAATTAATTGTCACGCACAACGAGTTTGTGTGCAAAATGTCAGCTCGATTGGAAGTGGGTTAAAAAACGACCAAAAGATTTGCACGGTCGTAAGCGCGCAAGCAAGCAAGTGAACTTAACCAATCTTCCAGGGGGTCTGGAGCCCCCCCCCCCCCAGAAAAAATAATCTAAATTTGGTGAAGCACCAACAACCCTCGCTGCTGCCTCCACAGCGCTGGATCACTCCGGTCAGCCACGCGCAGCAGCGTAGCCGTCAACACCGCTTGTGTGTGAGTGAGTGTGAGTGAGTGTCGAGTGAGTGTGAGTGAGTGTGAGCGAGTGAGTGTGAGTGAGTGTGAGAGTGTGAGAGAGTGTGAGGGAGTGTGAGAGAGTGTGAGTGAGTGTGAGCGAGTGAGAGTGAGTGAGTGAGAGTGAGGGAGTGTGAGAGAGTGTGAGTGAGTGAGAGTGAGTGAGTGTGAGTGAGAGTGTGAGAGTGTGAGTGAAAGTGTGTGTGAGTGAGTGTGTGAGAGGGTGAGTGAGTGTGAGTGAGTGAGTGAGAGTGAGTGAGTGTGAGTGTGAGTGTGAGCGAGTGAGTGTGAGGGAGTGTGAGAGAGTGTGAGTGAGTGAGTGAGTGTGTGAGAGAGTGTAAGTGAGAGTGTGAGTGAGTGAGTGACTGAGTGAGAGTGTGAGTGAGTGAGTGAGTGAGTGAGAGTGAGGAAGTGTGAGAGTGTGAGTGAGTGAGTGTGAGTGAGTGAGTGAGAGAGTGAGAGTGAGTGTGAGGGAGTGTGAGAGAGTGTGAGTGAGTGTGTGAGTGAGAGTGTGAGTGAGTGTGAGTGAGTGAGTGAGTGAGTGTGAGTGAGTGAGAGTGAGTGTGAGTGAGTGAGAGTGAGTGTGTGAGAGTGTGAGTGAGTGAGTGACTGAGTGAGAGTGTGAGTGAGTGAGTGAGTGAGAGTGTGAGTGAGTGAGTGTGTGAGAGTGTGAGTGAGTGAGTGAGTGTGAGAGTGTGAGTGAGTGAGTGTGTGAGTGAGTGACTGAGTGAGAGTGTGAGTGAGTGAGTGAGTGAGAGTGTGAGTGAGTGAGTGTGTGAGAGTGTGAGTGAGTGAGAGAGAGTGAGTGTAGGTGTTGAGAAGTGAGTGTGGAGTGAGTGGAGTGAGTGTGAGTGAGTGACGAGTGACGAGTGAGTGAGTGATGGACTGAGTGATTGTGACTGCGGGCTGATGAGTAGGACTGAGTGAGTGGTGACTGGGTGGGGTGGTGGTGTGGNGGTGGGTGGTGGTGGGGGTGCTGGTGGTGGAGGTGGGGTGGTGGGCGAGGGCGAGCGCGGTAATGAGCCCCCCCCCACCAGGCCGTGGACGTATTGTTGGCGGCGGTAATGGGGTGGTGCTGGTGGGGGTGGGGTGGTGGTGGGGGTGGTGGGGTGGTGGTGGGGTGGTNGGGGTGGGGTGGTGGGGTGGTGGNGTGGTGGTGGTGGTGGGGGTGGTGGGGTGGGGGTGGTGGGGTGGTGGTGTGGTGGTGGGGTGGGGGTGGTGGGGTGGTGGGGNTGGGGTGGTGGGGTGGTGTGTGGTGGTGGTGGTGGGGTGGTGGTGGTGATGGTGGTGGTGGTGGGGTGGTGGGGTGAGAGAGGGGGTGGGAGAAGGCACCTCGCGTGTGTCACGGCTCTCCGCTGTGCAGGCTGCTCTGGCGGGGCGGGCGGGCATCACGAAGCCTTCCGATGCGATGTGACTCGAGGGGGAAGGCGGCGACAGAAGCGGAGGGTGCGCGCCCGGGGGGGGGGCTGTTGTCAGCGGGCTGCCGGAGAGTTGAGCGAGGAGGGGAGAGAACGGGGGACGAGGGGGGTAGCGAGGGTGGGGAACGAGGGGGGGGCGAGGGGCGAGGGGAGGGCGAGGGACCGAGGGGGCGCGAGGGGACCGAGGGGGGCAGGGAGGGACCGAGGGGAGGGGCGAGTGGGGAGTTGCTCCTCTCGCTGCGCTTCCCGAGGCGTCAGCGCTGGAAGTTTCGCGATGGATCAGCGCGAGTGGGGAGTCGATACACTAAACACTACGTATCGATACACTACATATCGATACACTATACACTACATATCATACACTACACACTACATATCGATACACTACATATCGATACATTACACACTCGATATCGTACACTACACCAGTGGCGGCTCCTGCAAAATCTCTCAGGGGGGCAAATGTCTGGATGATTGATAAGGATAAGGTCCACCCATGCAATGAATAAATTAACAGCTTAAGCATGTAAAGGCAACTTCACTTCCTTAATATTAATGAAAAATAAAGTGACTCTTACAATACATCTTGTTTGTTTATATACTCACTATTAAACAAACCACTCAAGTTTATTTTATTAAAGATTCCACTAGGTAGCGATAAATTATATTGTTGGATGAAACGTGCTTACGTATGATGACGTAAGCACGTTAGGGCGAGCCCTCCCGGAGCCATAGAGAATGCATTGGAGCGCCCGCCGTTCGAAAAAAACATCTTTGAATGTAAGTCTATGGGCCACTCGGGCGATTCTCAGCCGGAGTGAAATCGCCCAAAAGAGGCGGTACTCCACAAAACGTGACATGACGCTGATTGGACTATATCCAGAGGCACAGTGACGGCTAGCGTGACTCTGTGGTTGAATGACATTGGTGGTGCGTCGCCCAATCGCCCTAATGAAGAAACCGCCCTGCACTACACACTACATATCGACACACTACATATCGATACACTACACACTACATATCGATACACTACATATCGATACACTACACACTACATATCGATACACTATACACTACACTCTAGATACACTATACACTACATATCGATACACTACACACTACATATAGATACACTACACACTACACATAGATACACTATACACTACATATAGATACACTCCACACCACATATCGATACACTACACATCGATACACTCTACTAGTATAGTCCTCGACTTACTAACGGATTACACACAGACACACACACACACAGACACAGACAGACAGACAAACACACACAGACAGACAAACACACACAGACAGACAGACACACACACAGACACAGACAGACAGACACACACACAGACAGACAAACACACACAGACAGACAAACACACAGACACACCAAGTCGACCTAGGGGAGGCCCTGGTGTTGGCCGTGAGCGGGAATCAAACTCATGTCACTTTCGAATGGGGAGATGTTAACTACCTCGCTCGGTATACAGGAGGCCGTGGGTTCGATCCCGACCCTAACGCCTGCTGCTGCTGCTGTATATTGGGAGTTTGAATGTCTCTTTTGCTCTCTCGTGGTCGCGTGGATTTTTCTCCGAATCCTTCGGGTTTCCCTCCACGTTTAGAATCACGCGCTGAGAGTATTGGCTGCTATAAATGCCACGTGGTGATGATGATGATACACTTCGTTGAGCTGTCGTTTGTGATGACCAGGTCGATTCTGAACAATAGCTACACGCTAGCTTGGTGGGCCTTACCTGGTCAAATAAAAATAGTTTATAATGGTATACTCTTAGGTCATTTGGGTAAAGTCACGTAGGTAAAAATAACATTAAATTAATGAAAGTAAAATAATAAATCACGACGTTTCGGAGGAAACACAACTCTTTACAACTCTTTACTTGATACAGCAATCGTGCTGTGACGGTTCACCTGAAGACGGAAGCTTGTGTTGCCTCCGAAACGTCGTGATTTAATTTACTTTTATTAATTTTAATTTATTTTTACTACGTGACTTTACCGAAAAAACTAAGAGTATGAATCCTTGCAGTCACGAAAGCTTCAAATCTAGAAATAATGGTATAGTTTAAAAACAATGTCAATCCAAGCACGCTGTACGTTTATATCAAGGCAATGTATTCTATACGTGCGGTAACAAACCGGTTTTAAAAAACAAACCCCACACCTCTCCATATTATAACAATCCTAATATTGACACAAACACACACGACGTTGTAATCCGTCAGCCCCACGAACCCACAACGTTTATCACCCCCGCCCACCACTCCTCTCTCCTTCCGTGGGTAAACTAATTAATTAAAAGTAATAATTCCCCATTTAGATCGTCCGAGATGAGTTTGCGGCTGAATTTTAATTACATGCTAATTTATCTTAATCATATGCAAATTCGCCTTTGGGCTTAACAGATGTTGTTGTCTGGGCCCAGCAAACCCAGGTTTTGTTCAGGATACGGGTCATAAGTTCGGGTGATGATGATTCGGTGCATCCGCTGCTACCGTTTGAGACTACAGTATCACTCATGGTTGCCCACTGTTCACGAGACCATACTTCACCACGCTCGTTCGTATACGGCAGGGGAGGGGAACGTCCGGCCCGCGGGCCGTATAAGCCCCGAGAAATCATTTGGTGTGGCCCTGCCAAGGCAACCGCAGGCGGGACTCGAATTTCAATAAATCTAGGAGCAAACCTGGAAAAGCAGTTGCGAGTAGCAGCAACATCATCAACACCAGCAGCTAACACACACGCCTCGCCAAAGAGAAGCAGTTCCAGCCCATCGCATTAGGGGCGAGTTAATTAAATGTTTGACCAAATATAACGGCTAATTTTTAAGTTGATAATGTGTATGGCCCGCGAATGATGTTTTAAATATCCAAATGGCCCTTGGCAGAGAAAATGTTTCCCCCCTGGTTCACGGCCTCGTTAAAAGAGTTGGGGAGCTTGTGTTGCCTCCGAAACGTCGTGATTTTTATTTTATTAATCCTTTATATTAAGTTCACTTGCTTGCTTGCTTGCGCGCTTACGACCGTGCAAATCTTTCGGTCGTTTTTTAACCCACTTCCCGTGATCCAATCGAGCTGACATTTTGCACACAGACTCGTTGCGCGTGACAATTTATTTTCGTGNAATTTTTTTCCAAAATTTTCCACTTTTTAGGAATTTTTTTTTTTCATATTAATTTAAAATACCAATGTGATAAAAATGAAACTCTTACTCAAGAAAAACAGAAATGAATAATAAAATAAAACCGATGCCACGCATGTAAAGGATTTATAGTGAAAAACTTAGTTTTGACGGGTTAANTTTTTTTATTTTACTTTATTAATTAAATTTTTTACCTACGTGACTTTACCGAAAAACCTAAGAATATGAATCCTTGCAGTCACGAAAGCTTCAAATCTAGAAGCATCCAATGGAGTTCGCTGCCCACCGCCAGCCACGTGCGAGCGTGCTTCGATGTCCTACGATTGTGACGTCACCCGATGCCACGTGACCCCACTTTTGGCGGGAACTTAACGTTTTCGGATCGATTCCGTAAGAAAAAAAAATAAACAGTCTCACTTCGTACCGAGGGGAAACATCTTCTGAGCATGCAAATTAAACTCGTTAAAAATCGGGAACAAAGACAAAATATCCCTCCGTGTAGCTTTAACAGACTTTTAGGGCAAGTGCTGTTAGCAAATCACTTATGAAGGCCGGTACGGCACACGAGGAGGTGGGTGGCCAGCACCACGCCCGGCCGCCTTTGTCTCCCAGTGGCGAGGCTCACGCACCGCACCAGGTACTCCTGAGGCTGAGTCAACCTAGAGGAGGCACAGAACCGGTTCAGATATTCGCGGCCGTTATTGGTCTTGGGCAGGGAATCGAACTCGGGTCGTTGGGTTTGTAGCTCAGTGCGCTAACCACTGCACCACCACCACCACTCGATGGTTATCGATTATGATCGATCGGCCCGCTCGCCGCCCATGCGTGAGGGCACGCGGTCATCTTACCGTAGCGGGTGTTGACGACTAAGTTAACAAAATAATAATGGATGCAACAACAACAAACAGCACTAGTTCCTGAAGAACTGCACTGCGGTCTAACCCTCTTCGTGCGAGGTCACCACCACAATGAATCCGAGCCAAAGTGGCACCGACCGAGGCAACGATGATGAAACCTTGCGTATTATTTATGTTATCTTGAGGCCACGCACACACACCACACACCACACCACACACACACACACACACACCACACACCAACAACACACACATCACACACACACACACACNCAACCACACANCACCACACACACACACCACACACACACACACACACACACACCACACACACAACACCACACACACACACACACCACACACACCACACACACACCACACACACACCACACACACAATGTTTGCTGTAGACGCGTGTGTTGAGTGCGGGTGTTCGTTTCCAGCAGCGGCTGCGTGGTTGCGTTTGTTGGCACGCTGAGGCCGTGTTCGCGAAGCAGCCTCCTTGCTCGGAGGTCAACTCAAAAGGTCAACTCAAAAGGTCAACTCAAAAGGCGAAACGCCGTGGCTGCTATTGACCACACAACTCAAGGGCGTCCGCGAAGCCTTGAAAGAAACAAAACAAAACCACGGATATAATAGCCGACGTTTCGGGCAAGGACCCCCTTTCTTCACGACGCGTAAATATAGAGGCCAGAAGGGAGACAGCGTCGATGGTGAGAGTGGTCGACTGATGTGGATTCAAAGACTGGATTACAAATGGCTTCTGTTGGGAGGCGACGTTTCGGGCAACGACCCTCCTTGTCTGCGAAAGGCCGCACACGCACTCGGTGCTATTGAAGAACGTGTGAGTAGTTAATGTGCTCCATTCGTTTGGGAAATACCACGAAGTATGGCACCTGCTAAATTTCGTGACTGCAGGGATTCCTTGAAAAAGGTTTCAGTTTTGTTGCCAGAAAAAGGTGAAAAACCCTATTATTGTAAAAAAAATGTTGAGTCGTTTTTAGTTGAGAAGGAGGCTAGGTCGCTTCTGAAAAGGAGCTTTAAAGCTTCGCGGACCTTACCCCGGCAAAATAAAGAATACCTTAAAATAATAGTTTATTGGTTTTCAGGTCGCTATTCCCACGGTTCAGGTGGAACTCCGATTAAGCCACGTATGTATGAACTTTTTCGCACCGTACGTAGCCACAACAGCAACAACAACAGCAACAACAGCAACAACAACAGGCAGTTAGAAATGAGAATTCGTTTTCAAAGCCACGGAACAGCAGTAAAACCGCCCGCTCCCCTCCTCCTCCTCTCACCTGGTGGGTGTCAAATCACTCTCTAAGTGGCTCGGTGATGCGCTGCCAAGACGAGTTAGCGTTTCCCGTCGGCGCTGCCAAGTCGCAAATTCTATCCGTCTCTGTAAATCAGAAAGATTCCCTCGGCAGATTTACATAGCGAAGGCAAAGACTCCACCGCCCCTCCTCCCCCACCACCTCTCGCACCGTGGGGGCTTCAAGCGGCACATTCTCTCGAGGCCAGATGCCGTCAGCGAGCGGCACGGCACACGAGGGTGGTGGTTGTGGAACAGGGTGCTCGCAAAGAGCACTCGTCCCGATAACAGAGGTCGCAAACGGGTTTTGATTCCTTACCCGTACACGGCCCCACCAGAGGTCGCAAACGGGTACCCGTACCCTACCCGATAACCGGCTACCCGTACCCGGCCGGGTATCGGGTAGGGTACGGGTACGGGTACCGATTGCGACCTCTGGGATGAAGCCATGTTGCAGGCGCGGGTGGGTGATTCTAGGAACTTGAATTGTGAGAAGAGACAAGACGTTGGGAAATGAGTGACAAACGGTTACTCANCAGTGACTCACGGTCTACCTGTACCCGTACCCGGCCGCACCAGGGTCGCAAACGGGTACCCGTACCCGGCCGGGTACGGGTAACCGGGTATCGGGTAGGGTACGGGTATCGGGTACCCGGTTGCGACCTCTGGCCAATATGCTGTTGAGGCCGAAGGGGGTGGGGGGGGGGTCTTGTACCTGTGTTGGGAGCGGTGGCACAGTGGTTAGCGTCTTAAGACTGGTGGGGCAAGTGCTGTTAGCGAGCGCCTATTAAGGCTGGCACGGTGCACGAGGGGGTGGGTGGCCAAACACCACTCCCGGCCGCCTTTGTCTCCCAGAAGCGAAGTTTACTCATCGTATCATCAGAAGTAAAGACAAAGATCCCCCGTATAGCCTTACAAAGACAAAGATTCCCTCCCCCAGCGATGACATCGCAACGCGAAAATCGCGTCTCGCAATCGCAAGCAACGTGCGCTGGTACATTTTATTTTTTTTTACAAATTTTTACTTTCGAATGACAAATGAACGAATCTGCTTATTTAGTCGTCAACGCGAACTCTGCGGCTTCTGAGTGTGTGCGCTGATTTATACCAGTCACAGAACGACTCTTCGTCTTGCTCAACTCACGATGCACTCTCCCACCCCCACGACAACGTTAGATACTGGGCTCATCACAAGTCATTGTTCTTCATCGAGTAGAGTCGTAAGTACCCCGCTCGACACGTTAGATCGCGTCAATAGAAATGTGTCGTGAAACCCGCCACCACCCGATGGGTGGCCAATCAGTAAAGTTTACAAACCTCGATTTAAAGCTTCTTTCGTGACTGCAGGGATTCATCTTCTTGGTTCTTTCGGTAAAGTCACGTAGAAGGGAAATAATAAAATAATAAAAAATAAACATAATAAAATAATTCTCACGACGTTTCGGCCACAACGCAAGCAGCCGTCATTCAGACTCTGTCTTTTCAACAGACCTGTTCTTCACCTGAGGACGGCTGCTTGCGTTGTGGCCGAAACGTCGTGAGAATTATTTATTATGTTTTATGTTTTATTACTTTATTATTTCCATTCTACGTGACTTTACCGAAAGAACCAAGAAAATTGTTTACAAACCTGTCAACCCCTCATCAGTGCCCTAGCTTACCACAGACCAACTCAGACTTTAGTGGTCACCCGTGTCCCTTAAAAATCTCAACGTTCATCCTGCAAAGTCCCATCACAAGGAGAAACACAAACAAAGAGACACATTATTGTTGCCCGCCGAATGAACCTGGAAACTCAACCTCCCTGTGGGTTTGGTCACGTTCACCAAACGTGACAATCGGCGTCTGCTTGGGCCCATGCTACGACGTTTACTATCCGAGCGCCGTGACGTTTTGCGGAGACGAGGTTTTGATTTTAATCATGTTTTGTTTGGCCAGAACAATTCTTGACTTAAAGCTTTCGTGAGTGCAGGAATTCATATTCTTTTGGTCTTTCGGTAAAGCCACGTAGATAGATGAAATAATAAAACATAATAAAAAATATTGTTATCATTTTATTATTATTTTATTATTTTTTATTATAATAAAAATTGTAAAAAAAATTGTTATTATTTTTATTGTTATATTAATTTTTATTCTTTTTATTATAATACAATTTTTTAAAATATTGTTATTATTTTATTGTTATTATTTTCATTTTATTATTTTTTATTATTGTAAAAAATATTGTTTTATTTTATTGTTATTATTTAAATTTTTATTATTTTTTATTATAATAAAAATGTTTTTATAATAAAATAAAATAAAAGATTGGTATTATTTTATTGGAAGTAGTTAATATGCAATTTTTAAATTATTTTATTGTTATTATTTTTATTTTTATTATAAAAAATATTGATATTATTTTATTACTTTTTGTTATTGATACAACGTTAGATACTGGGCTCATCACAAGTCATTCTTCATCATAGAGTCGTAAGCACCCGCTCGACACGTCCCAGACTCTTGCGACCAATATTATAATAATAAAAATATTGTTATTATTTTTAAAAATTTTTTATTATTCCATCTGTCTACGTGGCTTTACCAAAAGACCCAAAGAACTGAACAATTCTGGCTGGTTGATGTCATCAATGGCGAGACGGCGCGGCACTGCACGCCGTGAATGCTGCCGTGCCTTTTTTGCTCTCCGACGCACCGGTGGTGCTGAAGACGTCACTGACCGCCACGTGTCGATTTAGGCGACGAACCTCGCTAGCTGACCGCGTCGGGTTAACACAACACACTCGTGCGATCTAGCCAGAGGCATACCCCGCTTAACGTCGTGGACTTGAGGGGTCGTGGGGATGGTGGGGAGGGGGGTATTAATTCTAGATTTGAAGCTTTCGTGACTGCAATGATTCATAATCTTAATTTTTAATTTAATTTCAACCGTGATGATGGGTACAAACTTAGTAATCATTGGAAAGATGTTATTAACCATGCAAAAAAAATTTAACTACACATATTTGGAGCATTCCTGGCAGCGATTTCAGCCGCACCACCTCTAAATAACAATAGGCTCAGTCAACCATTCTACACAACAAAGACTCATTTCTTGGCAGCGAGTTAAGCCGCATCATCTCTACCTAACAAATAGGCTCAGTCCCTTTTACACGCAGCTTTACATCATCCGCACCTAGTTTACACAACAAAGGCTCATTCCTCACAGCGTGCTTCAGCCGCACCGAACCTCACAACAATAATATTCAGGCCTACCTTGGCTCCTCCCACCCTCAACCAGTATATAGACAAGGACTGTTTTCTTGGAATTTCTCTTACTTGATACAGCTGTCGTGCTGTGACGGTTCCACCTGAAGACGGAAGCTTGTGTTGCCTCCGAAACGTCGTGATTTTTATTTTATTTTACTTTTATTAATTTTAAATTTTTACCAACGTGACTTTACCGAAAAAACCTAAGAATATGGTGGGGGGGGGGGGGGGAGTATGGGAACGCGTTCCTGAAAGGCGACAGGACGAGCGAGAAAACGACGTAAAACGAGAAGCGAATCGCCACGAGGCGACGGATAACGGGGGCGATGACGTCAGCGACGTGCTACGTTGCGTGCGAGGGTGGAGACGACGCACGTGTTCGCAAAGCGACAGTAACTNGGGGGGGGGGGATGCCTGAATTGGAAGTTGCACAGAGCTATCAAAACGCAGTCTCTCTCCTTCGCCACCTCGCTCTGCTGGCTTCTCTCTATGCACGTGTGCCACGCAAAAGGGCCATCGCTCGAAACGTCGGGTCACCACCGTACGCATTTGTTTTCCTTTAAGGCGACGCGCGCGTTTGAGCTGCGCGGTGAAGATCGTCCACAGGGTGCCTCGCGTGTTTTGGAGTTGGAACTCGAGGGTCACCAAGACCCCACACAGCGCTGCTGGAAACGAACACCCCCACACCCCCCCCGACTCAACGCACGCGTCCACAGCGAACACAGCGTACGCGTCGCCTCGAGATACAAAATGCGCGACGTTTCGGGTAAGGACCCTTCTTCGTGGCACACGGAATAGCATTCGTTCACCGTCGATATGAGCAGTTGGGAATTGTACACACAACCAGATACAAAAAAGACAAAGATCCCCCGTGTAGCCTGTAACAGACTGTTGGGGCAAGTGCTGTCAGCGAGGACTATGAAGGCCAGAAAGGCACACGAAGGGGTGGGTGGCCAGCGCCACGCCCGGCCGCCTTTGTCTCCCAGTGGCGATGTTTACACACCCATTTGAGGCTGAGTCGACCTAGGGAGGCCCAGGACCGGTTCAGATAATCGTCACCGGTGTTGGCCGTGAGCGGGAATCGTCGTCAGGTTCGTAGCGCAGCGTAGCGCTAACCGCTGCGCCACCGCTCCCCACACACACACACACGCGTGTGTGTGTGTTCAGATAAAAAGACAAAGATCACCCGTAAACCCGTAACAGATTGTTGGGGCAAGTGCTGTTATTGAGCAGTACAGCCCACAACCACGCCCGACCGCCTTTGTCTCCCTAGTGACGATGTTTACACATCACACTAGATACAAAGACAAAGATCCCCATATAGCCTTAACAGACTGTAGGGCAAGTGCTGTTAGCGAGCACCTATGAAGGCCGGAACGGCACACGAGGGGTGGGTGGCCAGAACCATGCCCGACCGCCTTTGTCTCCCTGGTGACGATGTTTACACACCACACCAGGTATTCATTTGAGGCTGAGTCGACCTAGGGAGGCCCGGGACCGGTTCAGATAATCGTCACCGGTGTTGGCTGCGCACGAACCTGACTTGGGTCGTCAAGTTCGTAGCGCAGCGCGCTAACACTACACCACCGCTCCCCCACACACGCACATACACACGCGTGTATAAAAAGACAAAGATCACCCGTAAACCCTTAACGGACTGTTGGGACAAGTGCTGTTATTGAGCAGTACAGCCCACAACCACGTCCGACCGTCTTTGTCTCCCTAGTGACGATGTTTACACATCACACTAGATACACACACACACACATACGTGTGTATGTGTGTGTGTATCGAGTGTGATGTGTAAACACACACACACATACACGTGTGTANGTGTGTGTGTGTTGCGTCTATGCATGGGAGAGCGGTAGTGTGGCGGTGAGCGCTACGCTGCGCTACGAACCTGGCCACCCGAGTTCGATTCCGGCTCACGGCCGACACCAGCGACGATCATCTGAATCGGTTCTGGGCCTCCTTTAGGTCGACTGAGCCTCAAAAAATGTATATGATGTAACGGGCTACGTACGGCAAGTTGGTGGCGACGGGTTCTTGGCTTGTGCTGAAGACCGCTCGGATCGGCCGGCTCCACCTCTTCCTCCCTCTCGCCTTTGCCAGCAGAGGCGACAATCATTTCAGATTCTCTCTCCGCCGATGATGTTTAGAGTCTCCCTCCCTCTCTCTCGCTCTCTCGCCCTCTCTCTCTCACTCTCAACTCTGTCTCGGCGTTCCTTATAAGGCACGCGGGAGGCGGGTCCTTGTGAGTGGTGGCGCGGCGGTTAGCGCACTGCGTTAACGAACCCGGCGACCCTAAAAACGAAACGATTTCAAGCTAATAATTGTAAATTTTACCCTTTTATCTGGCAACAAAACTGACACTTTTTTTACGAGGAGTCATGTTTGCATAGACCACAATACCTGCAGTCATAATGCAAACAAAAACATAACTCTGATAATATATGTACTGTCCTTGAAGTTGATTGGTCCACACCCGAGACAGCTTTCCTTAGAGCCCAGTCTCACATGGGTTGGACCAGATGACGCCAAAAGGCGCACAACTCAAAGACAATGCACCATCAGAGTATGAGAGCTCGGGGTAAGCATTTACTCCTCGTCAGTTTTGCTCCTCGTCAGTTTTGTTGCCAGATAAAAAGGGTAAAAATACAATGATCATATTTTTTACTGGCAAATGAGGTACCAATGGTGATTTCAATATATTTTATTTATTCACGTTAACCAGGTAAGGCGCACCGAGCCAGGTAGCTCTTTTGTCAGAAGTGACCTGGCCACAATTGATTGCTCACCGAAGCGGATTGTCATCACGTGGAAACACTTTAATAGAAACCAAATTCTCTGAACGCGTGTCGATGTTGATCCTAAATGTGGGAGAGGAAAACCGCAGGACCCGGACAAAAAAATCCACGCGACCACGGAGAGAGAGAGACACGCAGACTCCAAATACACAGCAGCAGGCGTCAGGGTCGGGATCACGACCTCCTGTAGACCAGGCGAGGTAGTGAACATCTCCTAGCCACCGTAGTGGCCCGAGTTCGATTCACGTCCCTGTACCCCCCCCCTGCACACCCCCGTACACCCCCCTGTACCGCCCGTACACCCCACACCCCCGGTACCCCCCCCCCCCGTACACCCCCCTGTACCTCCCCCCCTCTGTAACCCCCCTCTGTACCCCCCTCTGTANCCCCCCTCTGTANCCCCCCCCCTCTGTACCCCCCTCTGTACCCCCCCTCTGTANCCCCCCTCTGTACCCCCCCCTCTGTACCCCTCCCTCTGTACCCCCTATACATCCCCTGTACACCCCCCCGTACCACACCCCCGGGACCCCCCCGTACACCCCCCCCGTACACCCCCCCCTGTACCCCCTCTGTACCCACACCCCCTGTACCCCCCCCCTTTACCCCCCGTCTCCCCCTGTACCCGCCGCTGCTTCTGGGGTTTCTCGGCACGCCAAAACACAACACATCCGACCCGACCAGTTAAACATCGCCCAGCCCCACTGCGTGGCACAACCAGCTCGCGACTGACCGCACTGGGAGACGCGCGCGCGACAAACGCGCTTCGTGAATTCTTCAGGCCGCTCTGCCACCATCACATCGGGCGCGCTCGAATCGCAGCCTCTTGCCGCTGCTGCCGTCAGCTGTGGGCAGCTGCACATGTAACCCGTCAATAGGAATGTGGAATTTCCACAACCGGCTCTGCAGGGCTGTGAATGGGAGACGGGCAGCAGGGGGCGGATCATTGTGTCAATGTGTGAATGTTTTTTACTCTTATTTTATTCTTCATAGCAAGGCGAGCGCCTGCTCACCACCCTGCATTTCTTTTCCAGCACGGGGAAGAGGGGGGGGGGGCAGAGTGGAGGACGCGACACGCGTGTTAGGCAAAGAGAGGAGAAGGGAGGGGAGTGAACGAGAAGGGAGGGTGAGTTGGAAGAACGGAGGGTTGAGAGGAGAAGGAGGGGAGTGAGAGGAGAGGTCTGGGAGACAGAGGCAGGAGGCAGCAGCCAGCAACGCCTCGACACTGCTGCTGCTGTACGGAGCAGGAGAACGGAGTCTGTTTTTAAATCCTTTATATTAAGTTCACTTGCTTGCTTGCTTGCACGCTTATGACCGTGCAAATATTTCGGTCGTTTTTTAACCCACTTCCGCGATCCAATCGAGCTGACATTTTGCACACAGACTCGTTGTGCGTGACAATTTATTTTTGTGAAAGTTTTTTTTCTCCAAAATTTTACACTTTTTAGGATTTTTTTTTATATTTAATTACCCATTGCTTAATGGTGGCAGGCAATCATCTGACCCATAGGTGGCAGCCATCTCAAGCCTGAGGACGAGAGGACTCTGCTGCCACGCTATAAAGGATTTATAGTGAAAAAGTTACGGGTTTTTTTTTATACTCTTAGGTCTTTTCGGTAAAGTCACGTAGGTAAAAAATAAATAATAAAATAAATAATAAATTATATAAGAAATAATAGAAATAAAATAATAAATCACGACGTTTCGGAGGTAACACAAGCTTCCGTCTTCAGGTGGAACAGTCACAGTACAATTGCTGTATCAAGTGTCAAGGATTTCGATTTAAAGCTTTCGTGACTGCAGGGATTCATCTTCTTGGTTCTTTCGGTAAAGTCACGTAGAATGGAAATAATAAAATAATAAAAATTTAACATAATAATTATTTTATCATGTTTTATTTGTATTTCCATTCTACGTGACTTTACCGAAAGAACCAAGAAGTGTCAAGGAGTCTGTTTTCACAGTGGGCGGGGAGAGGGGAGGGGTTCAGAGTGGGGGGGGGACGCACAGAGGTCACGTGGTGTACGGGCGGCTTGAGCTGGTTCAGGTAGAGAGGTGGAGGTTCTAAGATGAGCGGGGATTCAGGGTGGCGGTGACCACAGATTGTTGTTCAGTGCGGGATTCCATGCATTGAATGTATCCAAAGACAAAGACCCCCGTATAGCCTCATAAGACTGTTGGGGCGAGCGCTGTTAGCGAGTAGCCCTATGAAGGCCGTAACGGCAGACGTGGCTGCCTTTGTCTCCCTAGTGGCGATGTTTCACCAACCAGGTACTCATTTGAGGCCAAGTCGACCTAGGGGACGCCCAGGACCGTTTCAGATAATCGTGAATCGAACTCGGGTGGCTGGGTTCGTAGGGCATGTAGCTCNCCATGCATACCAAAAATGACAAAGATCCCCGTATAGCCTTAACAGACTGTTGGGGCAAGTCTGTTAGCGAGGACTATGAAGGCCAGCACCGATGGGCCAGCACCACGCCCGACCGCCTTTGTCTCCCCAGTGGCGATGTTTACACACCGCACCAGGTACCCGTTTGAGGCTAGTCGACCTAGGGGTGGCCCGGGACCGGTTCAGATAGCGTCACTGGTGTGGCCGTGAGCGGGTCGAACCAGGGTCACAGGTTAGTAGCCGCTAACCACTNTACTACCCTNCCCCACGCACACAAACAAGACAACTACACACAATGCACACACACCAACCCAACATCACTTCATCCTAAAAGACAAAATAAGAAAATCCATACTTGTTTCATACGCGTTTTGAGCCAAACGAGAAGCTGTCTGGCCCAGAGGTACACGCCCCGATCTCTCGCACTTGAGTCAACCTCCTTCGGCGAGACGGGCCGCGGGAGAGAGGTGACGAAAGAGCGACTCCGTGAAGCGTCCATCTCAACCCCAGTGCGTCTCTCCTTGCGTGGCTGATGGACACGGTGGTCCAGATTCTTTGAGCACCCCTCAAATTAATAACATTTTGCTTCATCCCTTTGCATGATGATTAGGATCCGTTTTAAAACACATTCCTGCGGAGGGAGCTGGTAGGAACGTGTTGCTCGGTCAATGGCCAGGCAACGGCGGCGTGGTGTTTCCGCAAATATGCCCGACTGTGAGGGCGGGCACAAGCCGGCGTGAGTAGGTTAAACGTTGAGTTTTATAAGACCACGGGTGACCAGCCTCCCACCCAGCCCCACCCCTGGCCCCACCCAGCCCCTACCCTCCTCTCCACCAGCCCCACCCCCCTTTTTGACACGACGGACGGACACAATGATCCCCTGTGGGGCTGCAGCAGCCGTGACAGGGACTCATCGATCTTTTTCGATCCTGGAGAAATCGAAGGTGTGAAGCTCCTTGCACAGGCCCAAGGGTCGGTGTCCAAAAGTATGGGGCCGTCCATAAATGACGTCACGCACCTGGGGGGGGGGTCAGACATTTGTGAGNGGGGGGGGGTGAGAAATGTGACGTCACATCAAAATGCGCAACTTTAAATAAATATAAACACGTTCTACTTAATTAGACTTTTTAATAAACGTTTTCTCCTACAACATCAGAGTGCAGCGCCACATTAAATACGCACTACAATGACAATTGGGGGGGGGCAGAGCTTTGTGACGTGAGGGGGGGTCTGACTTTTTGTGACGCCGTGTGACGAGGGGGGGGGGGTNAAAAATCGTCCAAAATCGCGTGACGTCATTTATGGCGGCCCTTACAACACCACAACCAATGCACAAACAACGACAAGAACGCAGAGTGTAGCACAGGTGAGCAAATCACTAAAACATACAATACATTTGAGTCGTGATGCGTGGCTGACACGCATCACAAGTAGCATGTGTACCCCAGGGCAGGCCACGGATTAAATAAAATATATACGATTTCATATATCCATACATTTTTATAAAAAAAAAATAATCTTAGATACAAACCTGCGGGTGTTTCCCTGCATCTTATTTCTTGATAAGGTCAAATGCTGAGGGGGCATTTGGAGTTCATCATTATTCTGCAGAGGCGGTCTACTCAGTCACGGTTGGACCACCCCTTCCCCACTGTGTTAAATACATTGATGCGGCGGAGCGGTGGCGCAGCGGTTAGCGCACCGCGCAGAATACGAACCATCTGAGTTCGACCCACGGTCCACGGCGAACATTAAATCATTAAAATATATATTTTTAAAAAAGATTTAACCTGGTGTAAGGCCGCAATAAGCTGTGTAACTATTTTTCCAGAAGCGACTTGGCCATCAAAAATGATGGCTGCTCAATGAGGTGGCGTGATGATGATCATCATGATAATCATCATCATCATCATGATCATCATGATTATCATCACCATCACGTGGACATTTATATCAGCAGCCAAACAGTCTGAACGCGTGATGAAGTTGATTCTAAACGTGGAGGGGGAAAGTCGGAGGGACCGGAGAAAAATCCACGCGGACACGGGGAGAGAGAGAAACACGCAAACTCCAAATACACAGCAGCAGCAGCAGGCGTCAGGGTCGGGATCGAACCACGACCTCCTGTATACCAGGCGAGGTAGTTAACATCTCCTAGCCACCGTGATGATAATGATGAGAAAATGAGACATGCAAACTCCAAATATTCAGGCGTTGTTACTGCCGGGACCGAACCCACGACCTCCTGTAGACCAGGCGAGGTAGTTAACATCTCCTGGCCACCGTGATGATGTTAAGATAATGAGACACGCAAACTCCAAATATACAGCAGCAGGCGTCAGGGTCGGGAGCGAACCCACGACCTCATGTATACCAGGCGAGGTAGTTAACATCTCCTAGCCACCGTGATGATGATGATAGAGAGAGACACGCAAACTCCAAATATACAGCAGCAGGCGTCAGGGTCAGGATCGAACCCACGACCGCCTGCACACCAGGCGAGGTAGTTAACATCTCCTGGCCACCGTGACGCCCAACGTGATTTTCGAGGGTGATGTCTGGACCGGTCCCGGGTCGCAGCGGAGTGAGCCGCAGGCGTCGACGTGTGCGGGGTCAAACTATAAAGACAAAGGTCCCCGTATAGCCTTAGACTTTTGGGGCAAGTGCTGTTATCGAGTAGCACCGAATGAAGGCTTGCACGGCACACGAGGGGTGGGTGGTAAGAAACACCCCCGGCCGCCTTTGTCTCCCCAGCGGCGATGTTTACTGCGCACCGCACCGGGTGCTCATTTGAGACCGAGTGGAACAATTGACTTCTCGGCTGTTTAGAAATTCTCCATGGCCCCAGGTGTGGCTAATGAGGCTAATTGCGAGCCGAGAGATGCGACTCCCGTTCAATTTGCATTCGTTATGGCGAAGCTGTGGAGTGTGCGTGTGTGTGATGTGTGTGTGTCTGTGTGTGTGTGGTATCTGTGTGTGTGTCTGTGTGTGTGTGATGGCTGTGTGTGTGTGTCTGTGTGTGTGTGTGTCTGTGTGTGTGTCTGTGTGTGTCTCTGTGTGTGTCTGTGTGTGTGATGTGTGTGTGTGTCTGTGTGTGTCTGTGTGTGTGTGATGGCTGTGTGTGTGTGTCTGTGTGTGTGTGGTGTCTGTGTGTGTGTCTGTGTGTGTCTGTGTGTGTGTGTCTGTGTGTATGTGTGTGTGTCTGAGTGTGTGATTTCTGTGTGTGGTGTCTGTGTGTGTGTGTGAGAGTCTGTGTGTGTGAGTCTGTGTGTGTGTCTGAGTCTGTGTGTGTCTGTGTGTGTGTCTGTGCGTGTGTGTCTGTGTGTGTGTGGTGTCTGTGTGTGATGTGTGTGTGATGTGTGTGTGTGATGTCTGTGTCTGTGTGTGTGTCTGTGTGTGTGGTGTCTGTGTGTCTGTGTGTGTATGATATCTGTGTGTGTGTGGTGTCTGTGTGTGTGTGGTGTCTGTGTGTGTGATGTCTGTGTGTGTGTGTAGTGTCTGCGTGTGTGTGGAGTCTCTGTGTGTGTGGTGCCTGTGTGTGTGTGGTGTCTGTGTGTGTGATGTGTGTGTGTGGTGTCTGTGTGTGTGTCACTGTGTGTGTGATGTATGTGTGTGTTTGGTGTCTGTGTGTGTGTGTGTGTGGTGTCTGTGTGTGTGTGTCTGTGTGTGTGTGGTGTCTGTGTGTGTGTGTGTCTGTGTGTGTGTGTGTGTGTCTGTGTGTGTGGTGTCTGTGTGTGCGATGTATGTGTGTGTGATGTGTGTGTGAGATGAGGTAGTTCTGTGTGTGTGTCTGTGTGTGTGTGATGTATGTGTGTGATGTCTGTGTGTGTGTCTGTGTGTGTATGTGGTGTCTGTGTGTGATGTATGTGTGTGTGTGATGTGTGTGTGTGATGTCTGTGTGTGTGTTGTCATTAGTGCCGTGTCACTGCCCTACATCACCAGTCAGTGGAATTCTGCGTCTGCTTCTCCCTAGGTTAGCTCAGCATGAACACGATTGTAACAGTTATATCTCAATACCAGCCAGACTCGACCCACTGCTGGATGAAAGCTCCCCGTGCCTTGGCGAGCGCTCACGCTTCTGCCGAAGCCAACGGGAAAATAAAATCGATTTTAAAATCGACAACACCGCTCCTAGCGGCGTTGTTCAGTGTGGCACTGCCAGCTGCACCACCCTGGCACCAGGACGCGGAAGGGGGGGGGGGGAGCTGAGCGGATGCCGCGTCGCGTGGGGGGGGAGAGAGAGAGACATTAAAACTATTACATAGACAACAGGGGGAACATAGACATAGAGTAGGGAGAAAGACGGGGTGTAGAAAGAGGGGTAGAGAGATAGGGGGGGGGGGTAGAGAGAGGGGGTAGAGAGGGGGGGGGTGTAGAGAGGGGGTAGAGAGATGGGGGGTGTAGAGAGAGGGGTAGAGANGGGGGGGGTGTAGAGAGAGGGGGGTAGAGAGGGGGTAGAGTAGGGGGTAGAGGGGGGTAGAGAGGGGTAGAGGGGTAGAGAGAGAGAGGGGTAGAGAGAGAGAGGAAGGGTAAGAAGGAAGAGAGAAGAGCATGAAATCTTTCGTGAAATCCTTCATTTAAAAAAGAGAGGGGGGGCACATAAAGCAAAGCGTTAAAAAAAACTTAAAAGACCGAAATGATGAACGAAGCAAAGTGCCGACTACACGAGCATCTTCTTGCTTCCTCTGATCGTAAAAAAGAGGATAAGAGAGTGACGGGGAGAGGAAGAGAGAGAGGAGAAGGATGGAGAAGGGCGGAGAAGGAGCGGAGAAACGAGAGCGGAGGCGTCCGGGAGACGAGGAGAGGAAGGAGGAGGAGGAGGAGGAGGCAGGAGGCAGCAGCAGCCACTCGACGCTTCTGCTGCTGCCGCTGCTGCTGCTGCAGGGAGAAGCAGGAGGAGCAGAATCTGTTTTCACAATGGGCGTGGAGAGGGGAGGCGTTCAGAATCGGTTATACTGGTAGGAACCTCCTGGTTACACCGGCCCACAGGGGATTACTGTGTCCGTCCGTCCGTCGTGCAGGGAGGGGCTGGGTGGGGAGGGTGGGGAGGGGAGGTGGGGAGGGGCTGGGTGGGGAGGTGGGATATATATTCTTAGTTTTTTTCGGTAAAGTCACGTAGGCAAAAAAAAAAATAAAAGTAAAATAAAACAAAATAAGTGATTTTTATTTTATTTTTATTTTACTTTTATTAATTTTATTTTTTGCCTACGTAACTTTACCGAAAAAAACTAAGAATATGAATCCTTGCAGTCACGAAAGCTTCAAATCTAGCTGGGATATATGTTCAATCAACGCCGCTGTAAAAAAAATGCACTCCCAGAATGCTGTGCGACTGATGGGATGTGTAGAGTTTAAAAAAATACTTTTCGGAGGAGAGAGACAAAAGTGGGGCGGAGGCGTGTTGGCTGATTGTTTATTCTGCAGGTCAGAAGGTCACGGCACACATGTGTCATAGTGGCGATGAGTAACGGCCAGGGCAGCGTGCTTGACTTATAGGTGTGGTGACAGGAGACTTCATGGAACAAAAATCACAAACCAATGTCACTCTTTAACCGAAAATAGGAATAAAAAAACAAATTACAAGGGGCCTGGGTAGTGGAGTGTGTGGGTAGTGGAGTGTGTGGCTGGGTAGTGGAGTGAGTGGGTAGTGGAGTGAGTGGCTGGGTAGTGGAGTGTGTGGGTAGTGGAGTGAGTGGCTGGGTAGTGGAGTGTGTGGTAGTGGAGCGTGTGGCTGGGTAGTGGAGTGTGTGGGTAGTGGAGTGTGTGGGTAGTGGAGTGTGTGGCTGGGTAGTGGAGCGTGTGGCTGGGTAGTGGAGTGTGTGGGTAGTGGAGTGTGTNGGTAGTGGAGTGTGTGGCTGGGTAGTGGAGTGTGTGGGTAATGGAGTGTGTGGGTAGTGGAGTGAGTGGGTAATGGAGTGAGTGGCTGGGTAGTGGAGTGTGTGGCTGGGTAGTGGAGTGTGTGGGTAGTGGAGTGTGTGGGTAGTGGAGTGTGTGGCTGGGTAATGGAGTGAGTGGCTGGGTAGTGGAGTGTGTGGCTGGGTAGTGGAGTGTGTGGGTAGTGTAGTGTGTGGGTAGTGGAGTGAGTGGCTGGGTAGTGGAGTGTGTGGGTAGTGGAGTGAGTGGGTAGTGGCGTGTGGCTGGGTAGTGGAGTGTGTGCTGGGTAGTGGAGTGTGTGGTAGTGGAGTGTGTGGGTAGTGGAGTGTGTGGTAGTGGAGCGTGTGTGGGTAGTGGAGTGTGTGGATAGTGGAGCGTGTGTGCTGGGTAGTGGAGTGTGTGGGTAGTGGAGTGTGTGGTAGTGGAGTGTGTGGCTGGGTAGTGGAGTGAGTGGCTGGGTGGTGGAGTGTGTGGGTAGTGGAGTGTGTGGGTAGTGGAGTGTGTGGGTAGTGGAGCGTGTGGGTAGTGGAGCGTGTGGCTGGGTAGTGGAGTGTGTGGCTGGTAGTGGAGTGTATGGGTAGTGGAGCGTGTGGCTGGGTAGTGGAGTGTGTGGGTAGTGGAGTGTGTGGCTGGGTAGTGGAGTGAGTGGCTGGGTAGTGGAGTGTGTGGATAGTGGAGTGTGTGGTTAGTGGAGTGTGTGGTTGGGTAGTGGAGTGTGTGGGTAGTGGAGTGAGTGGCTGGGTAGTGGAGTGAGTGGCTGGATAGTGGAGTGTGTGGGTAGTGGAGTGTGTGGCTGGTAGTGGAGTGTGTGGGTAGTGGAGTGAGTGGCTGGGTAGTGGAGTGAGTGGCTGGATAGTGGAGTGTGTGGGTAGTGGAGTGAGTGGCTGGATAGTGGAGTGTGTGGGTAGTGGAGTGTGTGGCTGGGTAGTGGAGTGGCTGGGTAGTGGAGTGTGTGGCTGGGTAGTGGAGTGTGTGGGTAGTGGAGTGAGTGGGTAGTGGAGTGAGTGGGTAGTGGAGTGTGTGGCTGGGTAGTGGAGTGTGAGGCTGGATAGTTGCTGAATCTAAGCAAGCCCAAACACACCAAGGATAATCTTAAAATCAATGCGAGTATGAACTGGCAGCCAATCCAGACAGTGTATACATTCTGTCTAAATAAATGACAAATGTATTATTAGAACTATATTTCGTTATTTATATATTTAATTTCCCAGCTCCCCACCCCCGCCTCCCCAACATTCTCCCCTGAGAATTCAGGAGACAAACGAGGGCTGTCGGATTTGTCTCGAGATGCCGCGAGATGACAGATTGCTCTGAGAGACGCGCCGAGTGGCCACCACCACTACGGGCTCGGCTCGGCCCGGCTCAGTTGCAGCAATCACGGGAGCGTGAGGATCACCCCCCCCCCCCCCCATTATAGCCTTTAACAGACTGTTGGGCAAGGGCCGTCCATAAATGACGTCACGCGATTTTTGAACGATTTTTGCCCCCCCCCCGTCACACGCATCACAAAAAGTCAGACCCCCCCCCCCTTAAATATGACGTCACAAAGCTCTGCCCCCCCCCCAAATATAAAACATGCTTCGAATCGCTTTAAACTATTGTCATTGTAGTGCGTATTTAATGTGGCGCTGCACTCTGATGTTGTCGGAGAAAACATTTATTAAATAGTCAATTTATTAAGTAGAACGTGTTGTCTATATTTATTTAAAGTTGCGCATTTTGATGTGACGTCACATTTGTCAACCCCCCCCCCCTCGTCACACATCGTCACAAATGTCTGACCCCCCCCCCAGGTGCGTGACGTCATTTATGGACGGCCCCAAGTGCTGCTAGTGAGTGGGACCTATGAAGGCCGGCACGGCACACGAGGGGGAGGGTGGCCAGCACCACGCCCGGCCGCCTTTGTCTTCCCCGGTGGCGATGGATACTGCACACCGCACCAGGTACTCGTTTGAGGCTGAGTCGACCTAGGGGAGCCCAGGACCGGTTCAGATAATCGCCACTGGTGTTTCATTGGCTCTGCGATGGAATTTAAGATGGTATTGATGCCTGAGATGGTATCTTGGATGGTATCTGAGATGGTATCTCATATGATCTTGATGCCTGAGATGGAATCTGAGATGGTATCTGAGATGGTATTGATGCCTGAGATGGAATCTGAGATGGAATCTGAGATGGTATTGATGCCTGAGATGGAATCTGAGATGGTATCTGAGATGGTATTGATGCCTGAGATGGAATCTGAGATGGTATTGAAGCTTGAGATGGTATCTGAGATGGTATTGATGCCGGAGATGGTATCTGAGATGGTATTGATGCTTGAGATGGTATCTGAGATGGTCTTGATGCTTGAGATGGAATCTGAGATGGTATTGATGCCTGAGATGGAATCGAAACTCGGGTGGCCGTGTTCTTCGTGCAGCGGTGTTGCACCACTACCACCACTACCACCACCACTACCACCACCACTACTACCACCACTACCACCACTACCACCACCACCACTACTACACCACTACCACCACCACTACTACCACCACTCTCCACTACCACCACCACTACCACCACCACTCTCCACTACCACCACTACTACCACCACTACTACCACCACTACTACACCACTACTACCACCACTAACAACCACTACCACCACCACCACCACCACCACTACCATCACGACTACCACTAACACCACCACTACTACCACCACTACCACCACCACCACTACCACCACCATCACCACCACTACTACCACCACTACACTTCTACCACCACCACTACTACCACCACACTACTACCACCACCACAACCACCACTACCACTTCTACCCGTGGCGGAAGATCTCTTAAAAGAAAAACCCACAAAGGGGTGTGGCCTCATCGCTGACGTCACGACGCTGCCCTTTGACCTCCCGCGGTTTCTTGGGCTTCCGTCCCAGAGCTTCCAGTTCGTGGCGAGGGGAAGTTTAAGAGAATAGTTTTTTTAGTTTATCATCTTTTTTAACCTCCTTCGCTTCCTTACAATCACATCGTCGGCGTCGTCGTGAGTTACCGCAGTCGCCGCTGCTGTTTCGCAATCGCCTGCCACGTAAGACGCGTTCGTGGTGGATGTGCCAAGTTCGACTCGCCTCCACGTCGCCTGCAGTCAGGTGAGCAGTGGATAGAGACTGTACTGCACTGTACTGCACTGTACCGGTGCGTTATTACAGCGGTGACGGTGCAAGAGAGTCACTGCACGCGTCATGCTAACACGAGTCTTGAGTTATAACGCGTTATATACTAACACGAGTTCTGAGGCGTTATCAGAATACGAGTGTGAGCTCTGAGGCGTTATAATAATACGAATGTGAGTTATGAGGCGTTATAATTACACTAGTATGAATTATGACGCGTTATAACAATACAAATGTGAGTTATAACGCGTTATAATTACACTAGTATGAGTTATGACGCGTTATAACAATACAAATGTGAGTTATGAGGCGTTATAATTACACTAGTATGAGTTATAACGCGTTATAACAATGCGAATGTGAGTTCTGAGGCGTTATAACAATACGAATGTGAGTTATAACGCGTTATAACAATACGAATGTGAGTTCTGAGGCGTTATAATTACAGTAGTGTGAGTTATAACGCGTTATAATTACACTAGTATGAGTTATAACGCGTTATAACAATACGAACGTGAGTTATAACGCGTTACAATTACTAGTATGAGTTATAACGCGTTATAATTACACTAGTATGAGATAACGCGTTATAATTACACTAGTATGAGTTATGACGCGTTATAATTACACTAGTATGAGTTATAACGCGTTATAAATACGAATGTGAGTTCTGAGGCGTTATAATTGCACTAGTATGAGATAACGCGTTATAACAATACAAATGTGAGTTATGAGGCGTTATAATTACGCTAGTATGAGTTATAACGCGTTATAATTACACTAGTATGAGTTATAACGCGTTATAACAATACGAATGTGAGTTATAACGCGTTATAATTACACTAGTATGAGTTATAACGCGTTATAATTACACTAGTATGAGTTATAACGCGTTATAACAATACAAATGTGAGTTATAACGCGTTATAATTACACTAGTATGAGTTATAACGCGTTATAACAATACGAATGTGAGTTATAACGCGTTATAATTACACTAGTATGAGTTATAACGCGTTATAACAATACAAATGTGAGTTATAACGCGTTATAATTACACTAGTATGAGTTATAACGCGTTATAACAATACGAATGTGAGTTATAACGCGTTGTAATTACACTAGTATGAGTTATAACGCGTTATAATTACACTAGTTTGAGTTATAACGCGTTATAACAATACGAGTGTGAGTTATGAGGCATTTCCTTGCCACACGAGTACCACTGTGTGATGACGTCAGCAGTGGTTGTGCTATGGATAGATGCAGTCAGTTCCGTCATAGGAACGTGGAAGTTCCACCACGGGCTCTGCAGGGCTGTAAACAGGGTATGAGCACCAATGCCTCGGTGCCCTTGCGAGCAGAAAAATCACTTTGTGACCCGTGGTGATGACACCGGCGCTTGGTGACCTGGTTCGTGGTTGGAACTGCACGGCAGCCCCGTTTAATACTGCCGGGAGCAATGAGTGGAGATTGAATCGGTGAGCAAATGGGTGAGCCGGTGGGTGAGTGAGCCCAATGAGAGAGTGAATGATCGTTTGGGTTTGGTGAGTGGATGAGCTGACCTGTACTCGTCTGTGAAACACAGTAGCGGCACGTTCCTCCGCCCTGTGCTATGATGACGACAGCGCCCTCGCATCAAATGTACGTATGGATGTTGAACTTCTTTCGCACCGTACGTAGCCAACCGCGCTAATTGGAGGTGCGCGGGAATGACAACAAACTAAACACAACAGCGTTTCTAAAGAAAAGACATTTCAATCTTGATGTAAAAGTGCGTAGCTCCCAGTGGCTTGCTAATATCGGAGGAACATTCCAGACGGCTGCAGAAGGGCACCTGAAAGCGCGCGATGTCGGTGACCGTCTTTGTTCGATGGCGCTGCCGAGGATGACCGGAGTTTGTTGACAGCTTATGCTCGTGATTTGATTTGATCACGCGTGTCGGCTTTGCCGGGCCGGTGCTAACTCGGCGCGTGTCGGCGTGATCACGCGTGTCAGGCGTCGCCAGGCCGAGCTAACTCCACGCGTGTCGGCGTGATCACGCGTGTCAGGCGTCGCCAGGCACGAGCTAACTCCGCGTGTCGGCGTGATCACGCGTGTCAGGCGTCGCCAGGCACGAGCTAACTCCGCGTGTCGGCGTGATCACGCGTGTCAGGCGTCGCCAGGCCGAGCTAACTCCACGTGTGTTGGCATGATCACGCGTGTCAGGCGTCGCCAGGCCGAGCTAACGCCGCTTGTCGGCGCCGCGGTCGTCGGGACGCCCGTGGCAGCGCGCGAGGATGCACGATGCCGAGGGCGGCGGCGCTTACGACTTCCTCTTCAAGGTCATCTCATCGGAGACCCCGACGTGGGCAAGACGTGCATCGTGCAGCGGTTCAAGTCCGGGATCTTCCTGGAGAAGCAGCGGAACACCATCGGCGTCGACTTCGCCATGAAGACCGTCGACATGCAGGGCAAAAGGATCAAGGTGACGATCGCGCCGGAAACAAAACCCGGACCTCCTCAATCGTAGGACCCGCGGAACTAGCGATTGTCCTGAGAATCCCTCAAAATATTCTTGGTTCTTTCGGTAAAGTCACGTAGAAGGGAAATAATAAAATAATACAAATATAAAACAAAAATTCTCACGACGTTTCGACTGCAAGACAAGCAATCATCAGGTGTGAAAGAAAATGTTCTTGCTGTGGACATCGTGAGAATTTTATTGTTTTTTTTTTATTTGTTTCCCTTCTACGTGACTTTATCGAAAGAACCAAGAATATGAATCCCTGCAGTCACGAAAGCTTTCAATCAAAATCCCTCTTTTCATTTTACCAGGTAAGGCCCGCTGCGCTTTAGCTTTTATTTCAGAATAGACGTGGCCCACCAATGATAGCTCAACGAAGTGGCTGATATTATCAGCCAATACCACAAACGTGTGATGATTCTAAATGGGAGGGAAAATCCGGAGGCACGGTTAAAATCCACGGGAGAGAGAGTGAGACATACAAACTACAAATATACAGGCGTCGGGGTCGGGATCGAACCGGCGACCTCTGGGTTGCCAAGTGTAGCGCGCCGCTGAGCGTGACACCACCACCGTGGCCGCTCTGCTCGCCCGACAGAGGCCGGCGTGCAGGACGGCGCTTGCGCTAACGTAAGCGTCGTTGTCAGCGCCAGATTATCTAGTAGCAAAGTAGCTACATATTCTACAGGCCCCGCACTTTCAAGGGCCCGCGCTAAATGCTTTCAAGCTATCAATTCCGGTTCAGTGATTCTGCACTTGCTCTATTACTATAGTACTGTACCGCCTTCAACTTTTATGACGACTGGGTGTTTAAGGTTATCAATTTGTCGTATTAGCTGGCTGTATAGAAAATGAAAAAATCCATTTACTTTACTATGCAAGTTAAACATTTGCGTGTTTTAATATTTTCATTTTTTTTAATTTAAGGCTCCTTTATAACATATGCTACAGGCCCCGCACTACCTTAATCCGGCATTGGCTGCGTTGCACGTAACGCGCCGTTGCACGCAATGCGCCGTTGCACATAAGTGCCGTTGTACGTAATGCGTGCGCGTTGCGTTACCCCGCGCGCGTTTTGAGCGCAGCGGCGGATTTACTCGGCTTGCTCGTTTAATCCCGGTCCAGCTCGGCGAGGTGTCATTGCCATTGGGACCACCGCGTGGCCGTGCACTTTGCTTTGTTGTGCAACGCGCTGAGAAAGAGAAAAAACCCTCACTAGCTGATTCCATTGCTCGATGTAATTTGCTGTACAAACAATCGGTCACCACCCCCCTCCACCACCCCTTACCCCGCCCCCATCCACCACCAGCACCACCCCTCCCTCATCCCCACTCCGCCCTTACCCCCACCACGCTCTTATCAAAGACCAAGGTCCCCCGTGTAGCCTCAACAGAATTTTGGGGCAAGTACTGTTAGCGAACAGCAGCGCCTATGAGGGGGTGGGTGGCCAGCACCACGCCCGGCCGCCTTGGTCTCCCCAGTGGGAGACCAGGTACTATTTGAGGCTGAGTCAACCTAGGGGAGGCCCTGGACCAGTTCAAATAATCGTCACTGGTGTTGGCCGTGAGCGGGATTTGAACTCAGGTAGCAGGGATTCGTAGTGCAGCGCACTAATCGCTGCGCCACCGCTCCCCAATAACCCCCATCCACCGCCACTAACATTGTCCAAAGTATATTTATTTCATAGAAATTGTATATTCTAAACCTTACACAATATCACGTGTTCTAGTGCATTTGTGTTAGCATTATACAATTCAAGCTCTGCGGTCCTCTATAAAAGTGTTATCGGCCAACGCTGGACATGTGAAAAAGAGCTTTGTAGCACATCGGATTCCTCCTGCTGCAGTTGAAATAAAGATTCTGAATGGTCGTACACGTGGGGAGTAAACCTGCGCGTGTGTAGTGACAACGCAAGATGTCGCTGTGTGTGACAGCCCTCGAGAGGCACGGCGTGCGGTGTCTTGTCATCGCGGACACCGCGCTGATTGACAGCGCTGATTGACAGCGCTGATTGACAGCGCTGATTGACAGCGCTGATTGACAGCGCTGGATGCCGTCACGCTTGGCGTGCAACGCCAGCCCTAGAGGATCGGCTGTGCGAGTGCTTGCCGTAGGAAAAGGGTCACTGGAGGCCGTGCACTCTGGTTGACCCAAGAGGACACGTGACCGGTTAAGTCTACAGAGGGCCCCAAGTGGGGGCTGGGGGGTAGTCACGTGGTCCGGGTCGAGATCCTGCTGGAGGGTTGTGGAAGGTGGTCGTGGCCAGGGGCGGAGCCGGCCACGCCGCAGAGGATATCAGCCGGGTCCCCAGAGGGAGCGGCTGCTGTTGTTGATCCTGAAGAAGCCTTCGTCAACGCTCTACGTCCTACAGAGTCTCCAACACGTGGACCTGGACCCAAGCTGTGGTCCGGTCAATTAGTGTAGTCAGCCTGGTGGTCACCACTATAGGTTGTTATTCTGTTCACCCGAGTGTTGGAGTTAACAAATGTGTTGCCTCCAAAGAGTACGTCTGCGACTCGGCTGAATCCACCACACATGCGAGTGGGGAAACACTCTATCGCCGTACAGATGGAACAGATTGGTGATTAGTCCGCAGTTTGCTGCACTGCCTTCGGGCATGCCGGGGTATAAGACTCCTCGACGCCCACCCACAGGGAAGGGAGTTTCACGACAACTTCTGTGCGGTGGTCCAGCAACCCTGCTGCCTCCACAGCGCTGGAATACAGGCAGGCACATGCAGCAGCGTAGCCACCACCACTACCACCGCCCAGTTGTGTTAAGTCTGCGAGAGGCCGTGGTGGTGGTGGTGGTTGGTGGAGTGGCAGTGGTGGCGGCAGCGGTGTTGGCGGTGGTGGTAGCGGTGGTTGCCTCAAAGTGCACCTGGCCAGGCACCCGTGCCCTGGTGACGTCACCGTCACTTTGTTTCGAATGGGGGGGTATTGGCGTGGCGGTGGTGGTGGCGGTTGACGTTGCTGCTGTTGCCGGTGCTGTCGTTGAATCCGGACGCAGCTTCAGATCTGGGACACGGCCGGGCAGGAGCGCTTCAAGACGATCACTCAGAGCTACTACCGCAGCGCCAACGGCGCGGTGCTGGCCTACGACATCACCAGCCGGCCTCCTTCCTCTCCGTGCCGCGATGGATCGACGACATCAACCGCTACGCCGGACACAACCTCGTGCAACTGCTTATCGGTGCGGCGCCGGCAAACCCGCCATCCTCACCGTCATCTTCACCATCGTTAACTCGTCCTCGCACCGTAACCACCGTCACCACGATCCTCACTGTCATCTCCTCGTCCTCACCGCCATCTCCTCAGCCTCACCATTGCAATTGATTTTGAAAAGTTTTTGGTTTGGCCATGTTTGTTTGTTGTAGTACAGAGTTAGACTGATGGCCTTAATCTAAGTTGTCTTGTGGTTGTTGTTTGACTTGCATCCCACTGGGATTTTGCACAGTGTTGGTGTACGGTGATTTTTTCTGCAATATTTTGCTGTCTTTTTTGGATTTTCTGTTTGCACATAGTCACTTTAAGATGTTTTCTTGTTCATGTTTTGTTTTTGTTTGTTGCGGTTACACCCGATGCAAGAGCCGAATGGCTCACAGGGCTATACCAAATAAATGAACTTTGAACTTTGAACCGGCACCACCACCACCACCACCTCACCATCACAGCTGCTACCGCCGCCATCGCCGTGATCTCACCGCTCCTCGCGTCTGCCGGTCCCCCGCAGGCAACAAGCTGGACATGGCCGAGGGGCGCCAGGTGTCGTGGGAGGAGGGTCAGGAGCTGGCGCGGCGGCACGGCATGCTGGCCGCGCTCGAGACCTCCGCCAAGGAGGCGGACAACGTGGACGAGGTGTTCCTGCGCCTGGCCGCCGAGCTGCTGGCTCGCAACGGCGGCCCCTCCGTGTCGGACTCGCGGCACGGCTCCATCAAGCTGGACTCGCGCGCCGTCGGCGCCGGCTGGGGCTGCGGATGCTGAGGAGCGTGCGTGCGCTAGTGGGTGTGGGTGCGCGGCTGTGCACGCGTTCTTGCGTGTCTACGCGCGTGTGGGACGATAGCGTAGCAGCGTTAGAGCGCTGCGCTCCCAACTCGCCGATTCTCGCTCACGGCCGACACCGGAGACGATTATCTGAACTGGTCCTGGGCCTCCCCTGGGTCAACTCAGCCCTAAAATTTTACCTGGTGCGAAGTGTAAACATCGCCACTCGGGAGACAAAGGCGGTCAGTCGTGGTGCTGGCCACCCACACCCTCGTGTGCTGTGCCACTAGCAGCACTTTCCGCAACAGTCTGTTCACGGCTATCTGGGGGATCGCTGTCTTTTGTGCCTGCGTTACTTTTTGTAAGTGGAGGAGTTCCCATACGTGGGCTGAGTGCCGATGGCCAGTTCCCGCGTTTTGCAGCAGAGGCCTTGCACCGAATCAGCCAAGCGGAATTATCTTTTCATCAGCTGCGTAACACTGCGGTGTGGTAGCTTCCTGGCCTGTCGCTCCACACGAAACTCCGGGCCTCATCAGCCACCGTCATGCCCTCCATTCTCTTTGCTTGCGAGGCGTGGACCCGTTCTAAAGGAACATCTGCACCGGTTAGAAACATTCAGGCTGGCCTGTCTACAATCCATCCTGGGTGTAACCAGACTGATTGTGTGAGGAGCTCACAGAACCTTGAAAGATCTGGACACAGTCCCCATCACCGGTGAGCTCTTCCAGCAGGCGAGGCTGTCTTGGCTGGGTCATGTAGCCAGCATGCCCAGCCACAGCATGCCCAAGCAGCTTCTGTTAGGTCGGATGAGGGGGCTAAACCGGCACGGCATGGCTGGAAAGAGGTGGATTGATGTGTGAGTGAGTGAGTGGAATGGCTGAGAGAAGAGGTGGGCTGGTGTGGTACAGCAAGACATGGGACCGGGATTTGAACTCAGGATATGGGCAGCGCTGGCGTAGCGTCCCCCGACGCGGCGTTGCAATCCCCGCGTTAACCAGCAGCCGCCTCTTGTCTGCGGCGGAGTTTTTTGTCGTGGGTCTGAGCCACTTTCTTGCAAGCTTGATCTTGGGATCAATCCTGGACCATGACATGGCAGGGTATATTTGTTAATTGTTCATTTGAGGGACCTTATTTTATAGTGGGTGCGTGATAAGGGGTGCGTGCGGTTTGTCGATTTTGTTTATTTTATGGATGTTAATCACTTTATATATGTACACATGTTCCAGTTTCACTGTGGGAGTCAGCGGCATGTCCTGGAAACTCCCGAGCAGTGCGTGGAGTCGCCAGATCTCCCCGAAGCACGGCTGCCTCGCTTGGAGCCGCTGTGATGCACGTACGAGAGTACGGGCCCCCTACGTTTGTCCACTGCTGGATGAGGTTCCTGCCTACACCGTGCGGTCCGCGGCTGATGTTTGACCATTCTGCGCCACTCTGGTCTGTGCGGGCTGGTACGGGAGAGCAGTGAAGACAACGGCGTCCGCTCCGTAGCGCGATGGCACGCGGGTCGCCCATCCGGGCCGCTGTTCAGGCTAACACCTGCTTAGCTTCTGAGTTCTGGCTGGGTCAGGGTTCACTGCGGTTGATCTTATCGGAGGGAAGGTCCCGTGGCCGACGTTCCCGTGAACTTCACCCATTGGTTCCGCCACCCGTGTTGAGGACTTGGTCCCTGTCAGACTCTGACCGATTCATCTCATCCCACGCTGGCTTCAACCACGACACCGCTGGTCCCAGCAACACACTCTCGGTCACTCGCCAATCACCCAATCACTCACTCATTCACCCACTCTCTTACCCACTCGCCCAATGACTAATTCGCCCACTTACTCACACACTTAGTCACTCGCCCAATTTTCATTCGCCCACTTACTCGCCCAGTCACCGATTCATGCACTCTCACCCACCCACTCAACCGATGACTAAATTCCCCATTTACCCACTCGCTCATAACGTATTCACCTGTGTATTGTGCTGGTTATTTGACTAAATGCGGGTTGGTAAAGGCAGATAGCGGGAGCATAGAAGTAGAGTACAGCAGTGTAATTTGATACAACTGCCCTCTGCTACCCAGCACGTAGCTCGGTGGGCAGCTGAGGGGTCTTGGTCACATGTCCATCGACGCGACGCCACCGCCCTTGTCTGTCATCCAACATTTCCGTAGACTAACGCGTCATCCTAATTGATGACAAACTCAACATGTGTGTCGATGGCACTGCGTGTGGCCCTTAAACTAAATAATATATATAGGAGGCGACGTTTAGGCCAACGGTCCTTCTGCATTGCACTAACACGTTTCGTCTGTTACGAAACATTCATCGTCACTTTAACCGGCTCCCGTTCGTCCTTACAACCCCCATATCTTCTCTCCAGCCCATCATCGTCCTGATACTACTACACCCTGCCTCACCTCCCAGCTGGGATCGATCCTACCCAACCCCAATCACTACCTCCATCACTACTCCAACCCCATCACTATCCCCATCACTACCCTATCACTACCCAACCCCCATCACTACTCAACCCCATCACTTCCCCATCACTACCGCAACCCCAATCACTACCCCTATCACTACCCAACCCCCATCACTACTCCAACCCCAATCACTACCTCCATTACTACTCCAATCACTACCCTATAACTACCCCAACCCCAATCACTACCCATATCACTACCCCTATCACTACCCAACCCCATCACTACCCCAACCCCTTCACTACCCCAACCCCATCACTACTCCAACCCCCATCACTACCTCCATCACTACCCTTATCACTACCCCAACCCCATCACTATCCCCATCACTACCCCTATCACTACTCCAATCCCATCACTACCCAGACCACGGCGAGAAAGACACCACAAACTCCAAATATACAACAACAGGCGTCGGGGTCGGGGTCGGGTTCGAATCCACGACCTCCTGCACACCAGGACGAGGCGGTTAGTAATAACCATCGGGTGTCGGTACATGTCGGGGAAGATCGGAGTGCCGAGGGAAATCCCCACGGGTGCGAGCAGTGGGGGCAGCTGGCAACACTAAATTCCCGTGTGGGTGGAAAACGCGTCCACTTGCAGTGCTACTGGAATAAGCCCGGCGGGCCACGAGAGGGCGACTGCTACGGGTTCCGTGTGATCACATTTCTTGTACTCGGGGAGACGCGTCGATGCACGCGAAGTTTTGGGGGGGGAGAGCTGGCATTCCAGCTGTTGTGTCCGTATGCTTTTTGAACCCGAGCCGTGTAGCACACTTTATTGTTGTGTCCGTGTTTTTGGTAACGCATTTGCTGGGAGAAAAAAGGCCCAAAATCTCAAGTGGCCAGTAACAAACGTCACTGTTGAGGCTGTGAAAGACGAAGTGTCACGTGTTTGTGGAATCCAGTGAGGTGATTGTTCCCATAGCTTTAGGGGAAGGAAATAGACGGTGATGGGAGGAGGGAATGCCAGTGTCGGGCAATGCACAGCCGAGTGANGGGGTGGTTGAGTTCGTGGTGTGTGTGTGGTTGAGTTCGTGGTGTGGTTGAGTGAGTGGGTGTGTGGTTGAGTGAGTGGGTGGGTGGTTGAGTGAGTGGGTGGGTGGTTGAGTGAGTGGGTGTGTGGTTGAGTGGGTGTGGTTGAGTGAGTGGGTGTGTGGTTGAGTGAGTGGGTGGGTGGTTGAGTGGGTGTGTGGTTGAGTGAGTGGGTGGGTGGTTGAGTGAGTGGGTGGGTGGTTGAGTGGGTGTGTGGTTGAGTGAGTGTGTGGTTGAGTGAGTGGGGTGGTTGAGTGAGTGGGTGTGTGGTTGAGTGGGTGTGTGGTTGAGTGAGTGGGTTTGTGGTTGAGTGAGTGGGTGTGTGGTTGAGTGGGTGTGTGGTTGAGTGAGTGGGTTTGTGGTTGAGTGAGTGGGTGTGTGGTTGAGTGGGTGTGTGGTTGAGTGAGTGGGTTGTGGTTGAGTGAGTGGGGTGGTTGAGTGAGTGGGTGTGTGGTTGAGTGAGTGGGTGTGGTTGAGTGAGTGGGTGTGTGGTTGAGTGGGTGTGGTTGAGTGGGTGTGTGGTTGAGTGAGTGGGTGTGTGGTTGAGTGGGTGTGTGGTTGAGTGGGTGTGTGGTTGAGTGAGTGGGTGTGTGGTTGAGTGGGTGTGTGGTTGAGTGGGTGNGTGGTTGAGTGAGTGGGTTTGTGGTGTGTGTGGTTGAGTGAGTGGGTGTGTGGTTGAGTATGGTTGAGTGGTGTGTGTGGTTGAGTGAGTGGGTGTGGTTGAGTGAGTGGTGTGGTTGAGTGAGTGGGTGTGTGGTTGAGTGAGTGTGTGGTTGAGTGAGTGGGTGGTGGTTGAGTGAGTGGGTGTGTGGTTGAGTGGGTGTGTGGGTGGGTGTGTGGTTGAGTGAGTGGGTGTGTGGTTGAGTGGGTGTGTGGTTGAGTGGGTGTGTGGTTGAGTGAGTGGGTGTGTGGTTGAGTGAGTGGGTGTGTGTGTGGTTGAGTGAGTGGGTGTGGTTGAGTGAGTGGGTGTGTGGTTGAGTGGGTGTGTGGTTGAGTGAGTGGGTGTGTGTGTGTTTGAGTGAGTGGTGTGTGGTTGAGTGAGTGGGTGTGTGGTTGAGTGAGTGGGTGTGTGGTTGAGTGAGTGGGTGTGTGGTTGAGTGAGTGGGTGTGTGGTTGAGTGAGTGGGTTTGTGGTTGAGTGAGTGGTGTGTGGTTGATTGATTGAGTGTGAGTGTGAGAGTGAGTGGTGCAGCGTTTTGTTTTGACCTACACTGCGGGTGGTTGTGAACGCGAGACGATCTGACGGGACACGTGCCAAGTTGACGTGAGGAATTATTTCACACCACCGTGTTCGGGCTCGACGGGGATCGGCAACCTAAATAATTTGTGATGGGTCACTTCTGAAAATAGAGCTATATAGTGGAGCGGGCCTTTACCTGGTAACATNAAATAAAAGTTGTAGTTTAAATTAACAAGAGGAGCCATTTTTCCCCCAATTAGGTAATAAAAAAAAGCCCCACAATATTTCAAGAGCCGCAATGCACTGTGGGGCGAATAGGAGAGACTGCGATTTCCTTGATAAATAATAAATTACGGAGTGGCTCCTCAAAGAGCCCTTGGACCAACTCTCTCAATATCCACTGCTTGCTTTGCCCCCCCTCCGCCCTCCAGTCTCTAGGGCAGTGATTCTTCTTAGCCTGGGGTGCGCGCATTACCTTTTCGAATTCGGCAAAAACAAATGTCTCGTTGTTTCAAGAGCCGCAATGCAACGTGAATAACGTCACGAGAAGCGGTCTTTTGCAGAGGTTGCCGACCCCTGGCCTATCTACCGCTGCCGCACCATCACGCTCCCTCTGGAGCGGTGGCTCTTCACCTGAGGGGGGGGGGGGCTGCACGCTGCACCCCCTGGGGGGTGCGAGATGCCCTTTCTGGGGTGCGAGGCACGGCCAGAATTGCTTTTAGCAGCGAAATCATCAAAAACACAACTCGAGCTACTTTGGTTCATCACACCCTGTGTATTCATGAACATAGTACAGTTGTTAACGATTGAGAATCAAGGGGGGTGGGGGGGGTGTGCAAGCCTGCAGCAAAGGTTAAGAGCCACTGCCCTCTAAAGGCGTTGTGCTGCATGTGCCATCGCGGTTGTGTAACACAAAGCAGCTGGATTCCTGGACGGTGTATCGGGGTCGCGGATGTAACTGCGATTTATTGTTATCACGAGAGTTTCGATTTAAAGCTTCTTTCGTGACTGCAGGGATTCATCTTCTTGGTGCTTTCGGTAAAGTCACGTAGAATGGAATTAATAAAATAATAAAAATAAACATAATAAAATAATTCTCACGACGTTTCGGCCACAACGCAAGCAGCCGTCCTCAGACACCTGTTCTTCACCTGAGGACGGCTGCTTGCGTTGTGGCCGAAACGTCGTGATAATTATTTTGATGTTTTATTATTTTATTATTTCCATTCTACGTGACTTTACCGAAAGAACCAAGAAGATTACGATAGTTGTTTATTTGCGGGGTGGCGCATGATTTTACACGGTGTGACGCGTTGACCTGTGCAATCGTCGCGTGGTTTGTATCGGCGTGGACGCTGGCGACGCGCCGAACGTGACGCGCGCGCTCTACGCCAGCGGTTGTTTCGCTCCCACCGCTGACACCGCCGCTCACCGCCTGTGTTTTTTGCCGGCGACGACGTGCTTTCGCGACGGTTAAACGACGAGTCGAGGTCGATCGCGCCGACGCGTTAGCGTGGCGGAGTTGACGGCAGGGATGAGTCGCGAACGGCAGCGTGGACTTCGACTGATGGGCGCTCTGCATCGTCAGTGTCATTGGTTGCGACATTGCGATGAGTCACAGACTGCAGATGGCAGCTTTCTTCTGAAGGTGTTCCACGCTGAAGTTCTCCGAAGCTAATCTCTATAATATTTAATCCATGATTAGATTATTTGGTTTTGAGTGTAACTTACTAAACTGCAAACTAAACTTTGTATTCTAGCAGGTACGGCCCACTGAGCTACGTAGCTCTTTTCAGAAGCGACCTGGCCCAAATTATCACTCAACGAAGTGGCTGATCACGTGGAAATGTACAGCAGCCAAAAACTTAAACGCGCGTTGGTTTTTAAATTGTGAGTGAAAACCGGAGGACTCCAGGAAAAATCTATACGACCACCACGGAAAGAGAGACACACAAACTCCAAATATACAGCAGGCGTCGGGGTCGAACCCACGACTTGCTGCATACCAGGCGAGATAGTTAACATCTCCGAGCCACCGTGGCGTGTCGTGCACAGTGCGGATTTCTTTTAGCTCTCACCCTCCGTCTATCATCCAGGCAGAGCCAAGTCAAATCAAAAGTCGTCACGCCGTGGGCGAACACGCCAGTTGATTTGGGTTGTTCAGCAAAGCTGGAGCAGATGGAGGATGGCACCATCGGGCGTTCACAGAAGCTCAGCGCTCCCTCACCTTCCTTACGTTTTTATGGGAAAAGCACAGAAACGATACAATATGCGATGCAACCTTGTGTCGTGGTAATTGTCACGTCGCGAAATGTGATGTCACGGAAAGTGCAATTATAGTGGTAGGAGTCGGTGCCTTTAGGCTGGGTCTGTGTGTGTGTGTGTGTGTGTACGTGTCTACGTGTGCGTGTGTATGTACGTGCATGCAACGATAGCAGCAGGGAGCGGTAGTGCAACAGTCAGTGCGCTGCACTACGAACCCGGCGACCCGAGTTGGATTCCCGTTCACGGCCACCCATGTCAGTGACGATTATCTCAACTCGTCCTGCGTCTCCGCTTAGTCGACTCAGCCTCAATTGAGCACCTGGTGCTGTGTGCAGTAAACGGCGCCACTGGGGAGACAAAGGCGGCCGGGCGTGGTGCTGTCCACCCACCCCCTCGTGTGCTGCTCCGCTAACAGCACTTGCCCCAGAGCAGTCTGTTAAGGCTTTACCGGGGGGAGAGGGTGGGGGTGGTCTTTGTGGCGACGGCTGAACGACTGGTGATGCTGTTGTTTATTTTGCGGCAAGTGTCGAAGACAATTTGCGAGACCTCGAGAGAGAACCCCAGCAATGGGGGTCCTTTTGCAAGAGTGAGCGACCTGGGCGAGGGGTGGGGGGGCGTCACACCAAAGTGGCAACTCGGTCACGTGAGGTGAAGTATGTAAACTTGTATTAACTCTAAACTTTTAACTCGTTCGTTTGTTTACCAGGTAAGGCCCACTTTTTTAGAAGCGACCTTGCTATCACAAACGGTAGCTCAGCAAGTGGCTGTTCAATGTTTCGCAGTCAAATGCCCTGGACGCGTGACGCTGGTTTCTAAATGCGGAGGGTAAAAACCGGAGGACCCGGAGAAAATCCACGCGACCACGAGGAGAGAGAGAGAGAGACTCACCAACTACACGTCCGTCCAGGAGGAGCCGAACCTGGCTCGCCAGGAGAACGCAGCGCAGTTCAGTGTGGCCTCCGCCTGTTGCATCAGAGTGGGATAGAGTGTTGCCCCTCGCACGCACGTGGGATTTCCTCCGGTTGCTCCGGTTTTCTACCGCACGTACGAACACTCTGTAATTGGCTGAAAGCAAATTAATATATGGAGGCCCGCAAAGCTTGGGAATATTTGGTAGCACCGGCTCACTGGCTGCCTGATGCTTTCCAACTTGTCTGTGGTTCCACATTGGCTGTGAGACGCAATTTACTTCCACGACTTTTATATATATATAAAGCACTAAACATGATGTATTATTAAAACTGCTTGGGTCAATGGTACTTGCGAATTTACCATTGTGGCCTCGCAATGAATACCTAGCAATCGCTTCTGCTGGGATACCTTCCTGCATTAAATGTCTTGACTACCCATCTCTGCCACTAGCATGGCTCACAACCTCCTCCTCGTGCCTGCAGCAAGGGCCGGCCCGTCTCTCCCGATCACTGGTTCCACACAGCCGCCCCCCCCTCCTGCATCGTGGGTTCGACTTTAAGAGACGCTTCTTTTTGAGGCCCAACCTCTTTTGTACAGCCCCTGCCTCTGTTCGCCTGGCTTTAGAGCGACACTAAGCTTGGCTCTTCACCTCGGAGTCACGGTTTTATATATAACTAGCGCTAAGTNTATATATATATATAACTTAGCGATAGTTATATATATATATAACTAGCGCTAAGTTTATATATAACTAGCGCTAAGTTATATATATATATAACTAGCGGTAAGTACCCGGCGTTGCCCAGGCGNAAAAGACAGACGCACACATCGACTTACACAGACATCGACCCACACACAGAAACACATCGACTTACACACATGGACTCACACACATGTAGTTAGTTACACACACATATCGACTTACACACATGGGCTCACACACACAGACATCGACTTTAGACACACATCGACTTACACACATATGGGCTCACACACAGACATCGACTTTAGACACACACATGTAGTTAGTTACACTCCCATCGACTTACACAAATGGACTAGCACACAGACATCGACTTTAGACACACATGTAGTTACACAAATCGACTTACACACACATAGCTGACAGTCTCCATTCTTCCCTGTGGTCACCCACCTCATGCCTGTCCCGCGAACTCTCTCTCGACTTGTTCTCAATCCTTCAAGTCGCTCACCCTACTACCCTGCCGTGATAGGAATACAAACGACATTGCGACTCGTGAAACTCCACACATTCGTCAGTAACACGGTGTGGCCTTAACAGGGAAGGATAGACAACGGGCGACGTTTCGGGCAATGGCCCCCTTTCATAGCACGGAAATGAGAGGCCAGAGAAATCGAACCGGTCAGGTTTGGAGACTGCACTGAACACTTAAGGAGCCTGGTTGTTGATTATTGTTTTTTTACCCTTCTATCTGCCAACAAAACTGACACCTTTTTTACAAGGAGTCATGTTTGCATAGACCACAATACCTGCAGTCATAATGCAAGCAAAAACAACTCTGATAATGTATGCACTGTCCTTGAAGTTGATTGGTCCACACCTTAAAAAGGTGTCAGTTTTGTTGCCAGATAGAAGGGTAAAAAACACATTTTTTACTGGCAAATGAGGTTCCAATGGAGTCTGGTTGTTGTTTGTGCAACGCTGCAGAAGTACAAAGTAACGTGTTTATTTGCCGTGCTGGTCACGCTTGCAAATGGCACTCGTTCTGGTCTCTCTCCTTCTGGTCTGTCTCTGAAGTCCTGGTCACTCATTGGTCTCTCAAGTTCTCGCCGGCGGGGCGGTGGGGGGACGAAATGATGAGTGTTTAACTAGCTCTGCCGGCAGCGCCATGTGCTAACGAGTGGCGGGTTGCCGTGCGCTGGGAATTGTTTTGTGTTTGGCACGGTGAGGATGCTGCTGCTGCTGCGAGTCCGGCCCGTCAGCTGTGAAGAGGATTTCGTACGCCGCATTCTTTTGCAGGTGAAAGGTGTTCTCTTGGCAGCTCTACTGTCTTGTGCGGCACCACATTCGCGGAGACCGCTCGGCCCGTCCGTGGGGCGGTTGGAACTGAACGGGTTTTTTTTCGCGACAAATGAAATAAAACGTCGATCTCTACGCGCGAACGCCGCTTTCATTACGGGCCGCTCGATCGATCGCTCGTCGATGGGTCTTCGTCTGAGCGAGCACGTGGCGAGCGAGCACGTGGTACAGGCCGAGCCGGCAAACAAAAACGACGACGAAAAGATAACCCGTAAAACAAAGTTTTTCACTCTAAATCCTTTATATGCGTGGCGGCTAGAGTCCTCTCGTCCTCTGGCTTGAGATGGCTCACTTATGGGTCAGATGATTGCCAGTATTAAGCAATTGGTAATTAAATATTTAATTTGTTTTCCCTAAACAGTGTAAAATTTTGGAAAAAATTTTCACACTTTGTCTCGCACAACGAGTCTGTGTGCAAATGTCAGCTCGTTGGATCACGGGAATGGGTAAAAACGACCGAAAGATTTGCACGGTCGCAAGCAAGAGACGAACACAAGCAACACGAACAATATAAAGAAAAAACGCCGCCTGTCTGAACCAGCAGCTATCGACCGGGTGGCCCAGCGTCGAGTGGAGCGGTCGTGTGGTTGTTGAGTTCCAATCCCGGGTCGGGGTTGACTTTGGAGACCCGGCTCTGTTCATAACGGGTCAACAAAAAACGTGTTTACATTTGTAGGGGAAGTCCGATTTGGTTGTGTAGCTAGACCCCTTCCATTAATTAATTTACCGCTGGTTCGGGCTGTGACGGATACACCTGAAGACTGAAGAATCACTTGCCTTCTGAACGTAATAAATTCTAATTTATGTTTAGCAATGTCTTTTGGTTTCACACGAGACATTACCCGGGAAATCGCGAGTAGACCCCTTGCGCTCAAACAGCCTCCACAATAACCTTGTTCACCTTATTTTTCCGGTAAAGTACGTAGTAAAACATTGAAATTAATAAAAATAAATACNGTTCCACCTGAAGCGGAAGCTTGCCGAAAGTGTGATTAATTTCATTTTCGTGACTTTACCGAACTAAGAATTGAATCCTTCGTCACGAAAGCTTCAAATCTAGAACCTTGTTCACCTTACGTCTCGCGCCAATGTACACAGCATCCCAAGAGCTGTGCGCATGGAACAAATACCTTCAAGCCGCTTTGCCCGGTGTGTTCCGTTCCTATTGGTGGCCATCGAACTGACCGTGGCCATGCCAAAGCTACCTGCTAACCTTTTTCCACTGCACACCCCGTGTTCACACGCACTCAAACATCTCCCTGATAAGACATTCCCGCCCTGTGCGGTTTGNACCAGCCCTGCCTTGTCGTTAAAATCAGCGGCATGCTGGGCCCAGCTACCTGTGTTTGGGGCCTGGCTCACAGCACTGTGCCCATGTCCCTGGCAAGTCGGCGTGACGACTTGAGCAGTAGACGGGGTCACCTGGGCGGTGGGCGGGGTCACCTGCGTAGTGGGCGGGGCTACCTGAGTAAGGGGCGTGGCTAACAGCTGTGGGCGGGACTACCTGAGTAGGGGCGTGACTAACAGAGCTGTGGGCGGGCTACATGAGTAAGGGGCGTGGCTACCTGAGTAAGGGGCGGGGCTAACAGAGCAGTGGGCGGGGCTACCTGAGTAAGGGGCGTGGCTACCAGTAAGGGGCGGGGCTAACAGAGCCGTGGGCGGGCTACATGAGTAAGGGGCGTGGCTACCTGAGTAAGGGGCGGGGCTAACAGAGCGGTGGGCGGGGCTACCTGAGAGGGGGCGTAGCTCGCTGTGGGCGGGGCTAACAGAGCTGTGGGCGTGGCTATCTGAATAGTGGGCGGGGCTACCTGCCCAGCGGGGTCCCGGCTATAAGAGGGGCTCCCGGCGCGTTCGTAATTGCGAGCCCGCGTAGCTCGCCGTGATCGTATAGTGGTTAGTACTCTGCGTTGTGGCCGCAAACCTCGGTTCGAATCCGAGTCACGGCATTGTGGTGCAAAGACACGGCAGCGGGCTCGATTTTTATTCCTTTTTATATCCAGACAAATCCATCTCCGTGGTGAATGAGCAGAAAAAAATATTCGGGCTCGTTTAGTGTTTTAGAAATGACCGCTTTGTTGTAAATGTGTTCGCAAGTCTCTATAGAAGACGATTGGCCCAACAGCGTTGTACAGGTGCAGCGTGTCCGTGCAGCTGTTACATCCGTACGTGTGCCTACTTTTCGTCAGAGTCAATGTGATGTCCTATGTGAGTTCCCGAATGGGTGAGTGAGTGCTTCAGTGGGTGGGTCGGTGGGTGAGTTGGTGGGTGAGTGGGTGAGTGAGTGGTTGCGTGAGTGACTAGGCGAGTGGGCATGTATGAGTTCCCGAGTGTGTGAGTGGGTGAGTGAGTGCGTAACTTCCCAATTGGGTGGGTGAGTGAGTGAGTGAGCATGAGTGTCTGATTGAGTAGGTGAGTGAATGGGTGCGTGGGTGAGTGGGTGAGTGAGTGAGTGAGGATGTTTGAGTTTCCAAGTGGGTGATTGAGCATGTGTGAGTTTCCGAGTTGGTATGTGAGTGAGCGGGTGAGTAGGTGGGTGAGTGACTAGGCGAGTGGGCATGAGTGAGTTTCCGAGTGGGTGGGTGAGTGAGTTGATCAGTGGGAGAGTTAGAGAGTGGGTGAGTGAGTTAGTGAGTGGGTGAGTGAGTGGGTGAGTGAATGAGTGGGTGGGTGAGTGAGTTGGTCAGTGGGAGAGTTAGTGAGTGGGTGAGTGAGTTAGTGAGTGGGTGAGTGAGTGGGTGAGTGATCGAGTGAGTGAGCGAATGAGTGAGTGGGTGAGTGAGTAGGTGAGTGAGTGGGTCAGTGGGAGAGTGAGTGGGTGGTGAGTGAGTGGGTGAGTGGTGGGTGGATGGGTGAGTGGGTGGATAAGTNTGAGTGAGTGAGGGGGTGGTGAGTGGGTGGGTGGGTGAGTGAGTGAGTGGGTGAGTGGGTGGGTGGGTGGGTGAGTGAGTGGGTGGGTGGGTGAGTGAGTGAGTGGTGAGTGAGTAGGTGAGTGAGTGGGTGAGTGAGTGGGTGAGTGGGTGGGTGGGTGAGTGAATGGGTGAGTGAGTGAGTGGGTCAGGTCAGTGGGTGAGTGAGTGTGTCAGTGGGAGAGTGAGTGGGTGGGTGGGTCAGGTCAGTGAGTGAGCGGCTATAAGAGGGGCTCCCGGCGCCTCTGTAATTGCGAGCCCGCGTAGCTCGCCGTGATCGTATAGTGGTTAGTACTCTGCGTTGTGGCCGCAGCAACCTCGGTTCGAATCCGAGTCACGGCATTGTGGTGACAAAGACACGGCAGCGGGCTCGATTTTTATTCCTTCTTTTATATCCCAGACAAATCCATTTCCGTGGTGGATGAGTAGAAAAAACATTCGGGCTCGTTTAGTGTTTTAAAAATGACCGCTTTGTTGTAAATGTGTTCGCAATTCTGTTTCGAAGATCAGCGATGATTGGCACAGGTGCAGCGTGTCCGTGCAGCTGTTACTTTTCGTCAGTCAATGTGATGTTCTATGTGAGTTCCCGAATGGGTGAGTGAGTGGGTCAGTGGGAGAGTTAGTGGGTGGATGAGTGAGTGGGTGAGTAGGTGGGTGAGTGAGTGGGTGAGTGAGTGAATGAGTGGGTGAGTGAGCATACACTGTATGTGAGATCCCGAGTGGGTGGGTGAGTGGGTCAGTGGNAGAGTGAGTGGGTGAGAGTGAGTGGGTGAGTGAGTGGGTGGGTGAGTGGGTGAGTGAGTGGGTCAGTGGGAGGGTTAGTGGGTTAGTGGGTGAGTGGGTGAGTGGGTGAGTGGGTGGGTGAGTGGGTGAGTGGGTGAGTGGGTGGGTGAGTGGGTGATTGAGTGGGTCAGTGGGTGAGTGGGTGAGTGAGTGGTTGCGTGAGTGACTAGGCGAGTGGGCATGTATGAGTTCCCGAGTGTGTGAGTGGGTGAGTGAGTGCGTAACTTCCCAATTGGGTGGGTGAGTGAATGAGTGAGTGAGCATGAGTGTCTGATTGAGTTGGTGAGTGAATGGGTGAGTGGGTGAGTGAGTGAATGAGTGAGTGAGGATGTTTGAGTTTCCAAGTGGGTGATTGAGCATGTGTGAGTTTCCGAGTGGGTATGTGAGTGAGCGGGTGAGTAGGTAGGTGAGTGACTAGGCGAGTGGGCATGAGTGAGTTTCCGAGTGGGTGGGTGAGTGATTGGATCAGTGGGAGAGTTAGTGAGTGGGTGAATGAGTTAGTGAGTGGGTGAGTGAGTGGGTCAGTGGGAGAGTTAGTGAGTGGGTGAGTGCATGAGTGGGTGGGTGAGTGGGTCAGTGGGTGGGTTAGTGGGTCAGTGGGAGAGTTAGGGAGTGAATGGGTGGGTGAGTGACTAGGCGAGTGGGCATGTGTGAGTTCCCGAGTGTGTGAGTGGGTGAGTGAGTGCGTGACTTCCCAATTGGGTGGGTGAGTGTCTGAGTGAGTTGGTGAGTGAATGGGTGCGTGGGTGAGTGAGTGAATGAGTGAGTGAGGATGTTTGAGTTTCCAAGTGGGTGATTGAGCATGTGTGAATTTCCGAGTGGGTGGGTGAGTGGGTCAGTGGGAGAGTTAGTGAGTGAGTGAGTGAGTGGGTGAGTGAGTGGCTATAAGAGGGGCTCCCGGCACCCCGTGATCGCGAGCCGCGTAGCTCGCCGTGATCGTATAGTGGTTAGTACTCTGCGTTGTGGCCGCAGCAACCTCGGTTCGAATCCGAGTCACGGCATTGTGGTGACAAAGACACGGCAGCGGGCTCGATTTTTATTCCTTCTTTTTACATCCCAGACAAATCCAGCGTTTTGTTGTAAATGTGTTTGCAGGTCTGGATAAGAAGACTGGCGATTGTTGGCACAGCAGCTTTGTCTCATCCGCGTCTTCCTTTTTAAATACTTTATATTAAGTTCGCTTGCTTGCTTGCTTGCGTGCTTGCTTGCGTGCTTGCTTGCCTACGACCGTGCAAATCTTTCGGTCGTTTTTTAACCCACTTCCCGTGATCTAATCGAGCTGACATTTTCCACACATACTCGTTGTGACAGACAATTAATGTTCGTGAAATTTTTTTTTTAACACTTTTTAGGCAAAAAAATTTTTACATTTATTCAAATAACTCATTCATGGCTTTGGCTGAACGTCACAGTATAGGAGCCCAGAGCGTAACCCCTCCACAGGCCGTGGCGGAGTAGTGCAGTTGGTAGCGCCCTCGCTTCCCATGCCAAAGGTCGCGGGATCGATCCCCGCGTCCTCCACAGGCGAATATATTTTAAATCCTTTATATTAAGTTCGCTTGCTTGCTTAGGACCGTGCAAATCTTTCGCTCGTTTTTTACCCCACTTCCCGTGATCCAATCGAGCTGACATTTTCCACAAAGACTCGTTGTGTGTGACAATAATTTTCGTGAAAATTTTTTTCCAAAATTTTACACTGTTTAGAGAAAACAAATTAAATATTTGATTACCAATTGCTTAATGGTGGCAGACAATCATCTGACCCATAGATTACAGCCATCTCAAGCCAGAGGACGAGAGGACTCTAGCCGCCACGCATATAAAGGATTTAGAGTGAAAAACTTTGTTTTTACGGGTTTACTTGTTCTCAGTGTCATCAAGAGCTACCCACTGCTGGATGAACGTGAATGTTGATGCCTCGTAACCTGCGTCTCTCAGTGATTCCCTGCGCACTTTTCATGTTTTGCTCTGTCCTCTTCTCGTTACTGACCACGTGTTCGTACACCACGTGCACTACGTGACACGGCAGGGAGGGCTGTGCACTGATTGTCAACATTGTTCTGTATCCTGCACGTTGGTTTGTAGCATTCCATCATCGCAATGCATTTGTGGTGTCCAGCCACCAACAACAGGCAACTCGGCACATTCGTCAAGAACACTCCGTGGATGTGAAAGAACAAATATATAATGTGTGAAATTACGGGTTACGTCCCTTCTTCATAGCACATTAAATATCGTATTCAGTCTTTCCAAAGTAGTCCAAACTACTCTCAAATCGTCGAGCATAACAAGTTCTGGAAATGATAATTGGTTTTTTACCCTTCTATCTGGCAACAAAACTGACCATTTTTTACAAGGAGTCATGTTTGCATAGACCACAATACCTGCAGCCATTATGCAAACAAAAAACATAACTCTGATAATATATGCACTGTCCTTGAAGTTGATTGGTCCACACCCGAGACAGCTTTCCTTAGAGCCTACTAACCACTATACGATCATAAATTTACATCAGCGATTAATTTTTCTGGCATTTCAAATAAAACAAAACGCGCCCGCTGCCGTGTCTTTGTCACCACAATGCCGTGACTCGGATTCGAACCGAGGTTGCTGCGGCCACAACGCAGAGTACTAACCACTATACGATCACGGCGAGCTACGCGGGCTCGCGATCACGGGGGCGCCGGGAGCCCCTCTTATAGCTGGGACCCATGGGCAGGTAGCCCGCCCGGGACGTAGGTAGCCTCGCCCATCTATGGGTCTCTGCGTGGCTTTCTGATAGTCTATGAGTCTCTTCTGTGGATCTGTGGATCTCTGTGTGAGTCTGTGGTTCTTTTTGCGGGTCTGTGGATCTTTGTGTGAGTCGATGGGTCCATGTGTGACTCTCTGTAAGTCGATGGGTGTCTACGTGAAGCTGTTGGTATTTTTTCATTTGTGGTCTACATATTCTTGGTTCTTTGGTAAAGTCACGTAGAAGGGAAACAATAAAAAAAATATAAAACAATAAAATTCTCACGACGTTTCGATTGTAACACAAGCAATCATCATCAGGTGTGAAAACCACAGCAAGAAATTTAAAAAAGTGGTCTACATTCAAGTCTGTGGATCTCTATGTCAGTCTGTCGGTCTCTGTGTGAGTCTGTGGGTCTCTGTGTGTCTGTGTGTCTTTGTAAGTCGATGTGCATTACTGCCGAACGGAGTAGGACCATCAACTCGCTGCGCTTGTGAAACCGGTTCACTCACGGTCACCCGTCTGTTCAAACACAAATGCGAACCCATGCAATCCCACAAATCTGCCGGCTCTGTGTCTGCGAGCCCTCAGCCACCGACCACCGTCTTCGCCCTCCTCCACAGCCCCACGAGCTCCACGTGTCTGGGTGACTGCACCGGGCACCACGTGCCCAGCGGGTCCCGGCTATAAGAGGGGCTCCCGGCGCCCCGTGACGCGAGCCGCGTAGCTCGCCGTGATCGTATAGTGGTTAGTACTCTGCGTTGTGGCCGCAGCAACCTCGGTTCGAATCTGAATCATGGTATTGTGGTGACAAAGACACGGCAGCGGGATAAACTTTGTCATTGTTTAAAATCCCAGATGAATCCAATACCGTAGTGCACAAATAAAAAGTAACATTGTTTAATGTAGAACAGGGGTCGGCAACTTTTCCAAGCAGAAGGAAATAATTTTGTTGTTTTTGACCAGAGCAGTTGGAGAGCCACACCCAGAGCCACCTGTACACAGACAGCAGCAGCAGTTATACAGCAGCAGCAGGTATACAGCAGCAGTTATACAGCAGCAGCAGTTATACAGCAGCAGCAGTTATACAGCAGCAGCAGTTATACAGCAGCAGCAGTTATTATACAGCAGCAGCAGTTATACAGCAGCAGCAGCAGTTATACAGCAGCAGCAGTTATACAGCAGCAGCAGTTATACAGCAGCAGCAGTTATACAGCAGCAGCAGCAGTTATACAGCAGCAGCAGCAGTTATACAGCAGCAGCAGTTATACAGCAGCAGCAGGTTATACAGCAGCAGCAGGTATACAGCAGCAGCAGTTATACAGCAGCAGCAGGTATACAGCAGCAGCAGCAGTTATACAGCAGCAGCAGCAGGTATACAGCAGCAGCAGCAGTTATACAGCAGCAGCAGGTATACAGCAGCAGCAGTATACAGCAGCAGCAGCAGGTATACAGCAGCAGCAGTTATACAGCAGCAGCAGCAGTATACAGCAGCAGCAGTTATACAGCAGCAGCAGTTATACAGCAGCAGCAGGTATACAGCAGCAGCAGTATANAGCAGCAGCAGCAGGTATACAGCAGCAGCAGTTATACAGCAGCAGCAGCTATACAGCAGCAGCAGGTATACAGCAGGTGACAACCAGAGCCACCTGTACACAGACACAGCAGCAGCGCAGGTATACAGCAGGTGACAACCAGAGCCACCTGTACACAGACAAGCAGCAGCAGCAGGTATACAGCAGCAGGTGACAACCACGGACTGACTTCAATCACAAGATCCGTGATGCAATAAACTGCGTCTATTCAGCTATTTTCCCCTCTTAGTTATTCGTCAACAATATAGTTTGATTTCGATTTAAAGCTTTCGTGACTGCAGGGATTCATCTTCCTGGTTCTTTCGGTAAAGTCACGTAGAATGGAAATAATAAAATAATAAAAATAAAACATAATTAAATACAATTCTAACGACGATTATAGCGGAGTGGCAGTCACGGAATGGAACGCGTCCGAAGGAACTCCACACTACCCTCAAATAGCAAGCATAACGAATCCTAGAATTTTTATTCAAGCGAGGTAATGGATTTCTCTGGGATATAAAAAGAAGGAATAAAAATCGAGCCCGCTGCCGTGTCTTTGTCACCACAATGCCGTGACTCGATTCGAACCGAGGTTGCTGCGGCCACAACGCAGAGTACTAACCACTATACGATCACGGCAAGCTACGCGGGCTCGTGATCACGGGGGCGCCGGGAGCCCCTCTTATAGCCGGGACCCCGCTGGGCAGGTAGCCCCGCCCGGGACGTAGGTAGCCTCGCCCATCTATGGGTCTCTGCGTGGCTTTCTGATAGTCTATGAGTCTCTTCTGTGGATCTGTGGATCTCTGTGTGAGTCTGTGGTTCTTTTGCGGGTCTGTGGATCTTTGTGTGAGTCTACGGGTCCATGTGTAACTTTCTGTAAGTCGATGGGTGTCTACGTGAAGCTGTTGGTATTTTTTTCATCTGTGGTCTACATATTCTTGGTTCTTTCGGTAAAGTCACGTAGAAGAGAAACAATAAAATATTAAAAATATAAAACAATAAAATTCTCACGACGTTTCGATTGTAACACAAGCGATCATCATCAGGTGTGAAAATCACAGCAAGGAAATTTGAAAAAAGTGGTCTATACATTCAAGTCTGTGGATCTCTATGTCAGTCTGTCGGTCTCTGTGTGAGTCTGTGGGTCTCTGTGTGTCTGTGTGTGTCTTTGTAAGTCGATGTGCATTACTGCAGAAATGAGTAGGACCATCAACTCGCCACGCTTGTGAAACCGGTTCACTCACGGTCACCCGTCTGTTCAAACACAAATACGAACCCAAGCAAATCCCCACAAATCTGCCGGCTCTGTGTCTGCGAGCCCTCAGCCACCCGACCGCCGTCTTCGCCCTCTTCCACAGCCCCACGAGCTCCACGTGGTCTGGGTGACTCCACCGGGCACCACGTGCCCAGCGGGGTCCCGGCTATATGAGGGGCTCCCGGCGCCTCTGTAATTGCGAGCCCGCGTAGCTCGCCGTGATCGTATAGTGGTTAGTACTCTGCGTTGTGGCCGCAGCAACCTCGGTTCGAATCCGAGTCACGGCATTGTGGTGACAAAGACACGGCAGCGGGCTCGCGTTTTCGTGCTTTTCATATCCCAGACAAATTTATCTCCGCGTGAATGACAAGAAAACAATATTCGGGCTCGTTTAGTGTTTTAGAAATGACCGCTTTGTTATAAATCTGTTCGCAAGTCTCTATGGAAGACCGGCGATGATTGGCTCAGCAGCGTTGTACAGGTGCAGCGTGTCCGTTCAGCTGTTACATCCGTACGTGTGCCTACTGCTCATCAGAGTCAATGTGATGTCCGTTACCGATTTCATCGCTCCATCTCCTCAGTGCACATCCTCTCGGACGCGTTCCATTCCGTGGCTGCCACTCCGCTCTCATTGCTACCACCGCCATCGCCCTTCTGTCCGTGACGCGTCCTGCCCAAGCCTCACCTCTCTCACCAGGTGTCATTAGCTCACTCACCTGCGCGTGTCGTCTCATCCGCGGCTCCTCTCTGCGTCTCTCAGTGCTTCTCTGCGCATATTTAGTGCCACTAATGACCGCGTGTTCATGCATCACGTGACACAGCAGGTGTCACGTGATGCACCGATTGTAAACATTCAGTATCCGGCACATTGGCTCTTGTATTCCATCATCACAATGAAATTGTGGTGATGCGATAGCATTGGTGCCCAGGCACAAATAACAGACAACTCAGCACATTCGTCAACAACTATGCGTGGCTTTAAAATAAAAATGTGAAGTTACGGTTAATGGTTGTTCTTCATAGCACGTGAACGATCATTTTCAGGCTTCCCAAAGCACTCCAAACTACTCTAAATAGTCATTCGTGACGAGTTGTAGACCAGGGGTCGACAACCTGCTCCTGGGAGCCGCAGGCGACTGTTTGGCTGCCCCTTTGCGGGCAGCCGTTTTAAAAAGATGGAAACCTTTAACATAAATGAACGTATAGATAATGTATTAAATATGGAATGTGTTCGTGACAACAAAGTGTACAGTGACACTATCTTGTTAAAAATAACTAGGGGAGGGGGACGAAATAGATGCAGTTTATGCCATCAGCTATTTATATTAAATCCTTTATATTGAGTTCACTTGCTTGCTTAGGACCGTGCAAATCTTTCGGTCGTTTTTTAACCCACTTCCCGTGATCCAATCGAGCTGACATTTTCCACACAGACTCGTTGTACGTGACAATTAATGTTCGTGAAAGTTTTTTTTCAAAAATTTTACACTTTTAGGACAAAAATATTATATTTAATTACCAATTGCTTAATGCTGCCATGCAATCATCTGACCCATAGGTGGCAGCCATCTCAAGCCAGAGGACGAGAGGACTCTTGCCGCCACGCATATAAAGGATTTATAGTGAAAAACTTTGTTTTTACAGGGTTATACTTGTTTTTCAGTCAGACTGTGGTGGTTGTCACCTGCTGTATACCTGCTGCTGCTGTATAACTGCTGCTGTGTCTGTGTACAGGTGGCTCTGCGTGTGGTGCGGCTCTCAAATTGTTTCGGTCAAAGACAAAACAGTGGCTTCTTCTTTGAAATGTTACCAACACCTGTTCAACGTTAAACATCTTTAAATGCACATCGGCAATGGATTTTTATGACCTTCAAATTAAAAAAATCGAGCCCGCTGCCGTGTCTTTGTCACCACAATGCCGTGACTCGGATTCGAACCGAGGTTGCTGCGGCCACAACGCAGAGTACTAACCACTATACGATCACGGCGAGCTACGCGGGCTCGCGATCACGGGGGCGCCGGGAGCCCCTCTTATAGCCGGGACCCCGCTGGGCAGGTAGCCCCGCCCATCTATGGGTCTCTGCGTGGCTCTGAGATTCTATGGGTCTCTGGTGTGGATATGTGGATCTTTGTGTGAGTCTGTACGTCTATGGGTGTCTACGTGAGGCTTTTGGTATTTTTTATGTATGGTCTATGTGCGAGTCTGTGGGTCTCTGTCAGTCTGTCGGTCTCTGTGTGAGTTTGTAGGTCTCCGTGATTCTGTGTGTATCTTTGTAAGTCGACATGCATTGCTGCCGAATGGATTGAGACCATCAATTCGCTGCGCTTGGGAAACTGGTTCAATCACGGTTACCCGTCTTGTGAAAAATAAATGTCAACCCATGCAGACTCCTGCAAATCTGCCGGATCTGTGTCTGCGAGCCCTCAACCACCTGACCACCGTCTCTGCCCTCCATAGCCCCCCGGCTCCTCGTGGCCTGGGTGACAGCACTGGGTGCCACGTGTCCAGCGGGGTCCCGACTATAAGAGGTTCCCAACAAACGCGCGTAACTCGCCGTGATCGTATAGTGGTTAGTACTCTGCGTTGTGGCCACAGCAACCTCGGTTCAAATCCGAGTCGTGGTATTGTGGTGACAAAGACCCAGGCAGTAGGATCGACTTTTCATTGTTTGAAATCCCAGATAAATCCATTGCCGTAGTGCACAAATAAATAGGTAACATTGTTTAATGTAGAACAGGGGTCGGCAACTTTTCCAAGCACAAGGAAATAATTTTGTCGTCTTTGACCAGAACAGTTGGAGAGCCGCACCACACGCAGAGCCACCTGTACACAGACACAGCAGCAGCAGCAGTTATACAGCAGCAGCAGTTATACAGCAGCAGCAGTTATACAACAGCAGCAGTTATACAGCAGCAGCAGTTATACAGCAGCAGCAGTTATACAGCAGCAGCAGTTATAAAGCAGCAGCAGTTATACAGCAGCAGTTATACAGCAGCAGCAGTTATACAGCAGCAGCAGCAGTTATACAGCAGCAGCAGTAGTTATACAGCAGCAGCAGCAGTTATACAGCAGATGACAACCACGGACAGACTTCAATCAAAAAGATCCGTGATGGAATAAACTGCGTCTATTCAGCTTTTTCCCCCTCTTAGTTATTCGTCAACAAAATAGTTTGACTTGCAAATGTTGTCGCCACCAAGACATTCCATAGATACTCATTCCCTGTCATATTTAATAAATTATTTATCTTCATCCAGCAATGGCTAGATCACGACAATTACTATGAAGCACGCATATACAGTATGAATACCTGAAATTACACCAAATTAGACCGTGACCACAATGACACCGAGAGACGCAGAGGGACGTGCGGAGTGGAGAACACGGGCAGCTTAGTGACATCATCACGGTGACCTCCATGCTGCTGCGGATGGACCACGATGATAATGATTACACTGAGATAGGAAGACGATGCGGATGAGACGACACGCGCAGGTGAGTGAGCTAATGACACCTGGTGAGAGAGGTGAGTGAGGCTTGGGCAGGACGCGTCACGGACAGAAGGCGGTGGTAGCAATGAGAGCGGAGTGGCAGCCACGGAATGGACCGCGTCCGAGAGGAACTCCACACAACCCTCAAATAGCAAGCATAACGAATCCTAGAATTTTTATTTCAGCGAGGTCATGGATTTCTCTGGGATATAAAAAGAAGGAATAAAAAGCGAGGCCGCTGCCGTGTCTTTGTCACCACAATGCCGTGACTCGGATTCGAACCGAGGTTGCTGCGGCCACAACGCAGAGTACTAACCACTATACGATCACGGCGAGCTACGCGGGCTCGCGATCACGGGGGCGCCGGGAGCCCCTCTTATAGCCGGGACCCCGCTGGGCACGTGGTGCCCGGTGCAGTCACCCAGACCACGTGGAGCCCATGGGGCTGTGGAGGAGGGCGAAGACGGTGGTCGGGTGGCTGAGGGCTCGCAGACACAGAGCATCAGATTTGTGGGGATGTGCATGGGTTCGCATTTATGTTTGAACAGACGGGTGACCGTGAGTGAACCGGTTTCACAAGCGCAGCGAGTTGATGGTCCTATTCCTTTCGGCAGCAATGCACATCGACTTACAAAGACACACACAGACACACAGAGACCCACAGACTCACACAGAGACCGACAGACTGACATAGAAATCCACAGACTTGAATGTAAACCACTTTTTTCATATTTTCTTGCTGTGGTTTTCACACCTGATGATGATTGCTCATGTTACAATCGAAACGTCGTGAGAATTTTATTGTTTTATATTTTTAGTATTTTATTGTTACCCTTTTACGTGACTTTACCGAAAGAACCAAGAATATGTAGACCACAGATGAAAAAAATATCAACAGCTTCACGTAGACATCCATCGACGTACAGAGAGTCACATATGGACCCATAGACTCACACAAAGATCCACAGACCCGCAAAAGAACCACAGACTCACACAGAGATCCACAGATCCACAAACGAGACCCATAGACTATCAGAGAAGCACGCAGAGACCCATAGATGGGCGGGGCTACCTGCCCAGCGGGGTCCCGGCTATAAGAGGGGCTCCCGGCGCCCCCGTGATTACGAGCCCGCGTAGCTCGCCGTGATCGTATAGTGGTTAGTACTCTGCGTTGTGGCCGCAGCAACCTCGGTTCGAATCCGAGTCACGGCATTGTGGTGACAAAGACACGGCAGCGGGCTCGCGTTTTCGTGCTTTTCATATCCCAGACAAATTTATCTCCGCGGTGAATGACAAGAAAACAATATTCGGGCTCGTTTAGTGTTTTAGAAATGACCGCTTTGTTGTAAATCTGTTCGCAAGTCTCTATGGAAGACCGGCGATGATTGGCTCAGCAGCGTTGTACAGGTGCAGCGTGTCCGTTCAGCTGTTACATCCGTACGTGTGCCTACTGCTCATCAGAGTCAATGTGATGTCCGTTACCGATTTCATCGCTCCATCTCCTCAGTGCACATCCTCTCGGACGCGTTCCATTCCGTGGCTGCCACTCCGCTCTCATTGCTACCACCGCCATCGCCCCTTCTGTCCGTGACGCGTCCTGCCCAAGCCTCACTCACCTCTCTCACCGGTGTCATTAGCTCACTCACCTGCGCGTGTCGTCTCATCCGCGGCTTCCTCTCTGCGTCTCTCAGTGCTTCTCTGCGCATTTTAGTGCACTAATGACCGCGTGTTCATGCATCACGTGACACAGCAGGTGTCACGTGATGCACCGATTGTAAACATTCAGTATCCGGCACATTGGCTCTTTGTATTCCATCATCACATGAAATTGTGGTGATGCGATAGCATTGGTGCCCAGGCACAAATAACAGACAACTCAGCACATTCGTCAACAATATGCGTGGCTTTAAAATAAAAATGTGAAGTTACGGTTAATGGTTGTTCTTCATAGCACGTGAACGATCATTTTCAGGCTTCCCAAAGCACTCCAAACTACTCTAAAATAGTCATTCGTGACGAGTTGTAGACCAGGGGTCGACAACCTGCTCCTGGGAGCCGCAGGCGACTGTTTGGCTGCCCCTTTGCGGGCAGCCGTTTTAAAAAGATGGAAACCTTTAACATAAATGAACGTATAGATAATGTATTAAATATGGAATGTGTTCGTGACAACAAAGTGTACAGTGACACTATCTTGTTAAAAATAACTAGGGGAGGGGGGACGAAATAGATGCAGTTTATGCCATCAGCTATTTATATTAAATCCTTTATATTAAGTTCACTTGCTTGCTTAAGACCGTGCAAATCTTTCGGTCGTTTTTTAACCCACTTCCCGTGATCCAATCGAGCTGACATTTTCCACACAGACTCGTTGTACGTGACAATTAATGTTCGTGAAAGTTTTTTTTCAAAAATGTTACACTTTTTAGGACAAAAATATTATATTTAATTACCAATTGCTTAATGCTGCCATGCAATCATCTGACCCACAGGTGGCAGCCATCTCAAGCCAGAGGACGAGAGGACTCTTGCCGCCACGCATATAAAGGATTTATAGTGAAAAACTTTGTTTTGACAGGGTTATACTTGTTTTTCAGTCAGACTGTGGTGGTTGTCACCTGCTGTATACCTGCTGCTGTGTCTGTGTACAGGTGGCTCTGCGTGTGGTGCGGCTCTCAAACTGTTTCGGTCAAAGACAAAACAGTGGCTTCTTCTTTGAAATGTTACCACACCTGTTCAACGTTAAACAGCAAATAAATTAATAAAACGAACCAAAATTAATAAAATCGAGCCCGCTGCCGTGTCTTTGTCACCACAATGCCGTGACTCGGATTCGAACCGAGGTTGCTGCGGCCACAACGCAGAGTACTAACCACTATACGATCACGGCGAGCTACGCGGGCTCGCGATCACGGGGGCGCCGGGAGCCCCTCTTATAGCCGGGACCCGCTGGGCAGGTAGCCCCGCCCATCTATGGGTCTCTACGTGGCTCTGAGATTCTATGGGTCTCTGGTGTGGATTTGTGGATCTTTGTGTGAGTCTGTACGTCTATGGGTGTCTACGTGAGGCTTTTGGTANTTTTTATGTATGGTCTATGTGCGAGTCTGTGGGTCTCTGTCAGTCTGTCGGTCTCTGTGTGAGTTTGTAGGTCTCCGTGATTCTGTGTGTATCTTTGTAAGTCGACATGCATTGCTGCCGAATGGATTGAGACCATCAATTCGCTGCGCTTGGGAAACTGGTTCAATCACGGTTACCCGTCTTGTGAAAAATAAATGTCAACCCATGCAGACTCCTGCAAATCTGCCGGATCTGTGTCTGCGAGCCCTCAACCACCTGACCACCGTCTCTGCCCTCCATAGCCCCCCGGCTCCTCGTGGCCTGGGTGACAGCACTGGTGCCACGTGTCCAGCGGGTCCCGACTATAAGAGGTTCCCAACAAACGCGCGTAACTCGCCGTGATCGTATAGTGGTTAGTACTCTGCGTTGTGGCCACAGCAACCTCGGTTCAAATCCGAGTCGTGGTATTGTGGTGACAAAGACCCAGGCAGTAGGATCGACTTTTTCATTGTTTGAAATCCCAGATAAATCCATTGCCGTAGTGCACAAATAAATAGGTAACATTGTTTAATGTAGAACAGGGGTCGGCAACTTTTCCAAGCACAAGGAAATAATTTTGTCGTCTTTGATCAGAACAGTTGGAGAGCCGCACCTCACGCAGAGCCACCTGTACACAGACACAGCAGCAGCAGCAGTTATACAGCAGCAGTAGTTATACAACAGCAGCAGTTATACAGCAGCAGCAGTTATACAGCAGCAGCAGTTATACAACAGCAGCAGTTATACAGCAGCAACAGTTATACAGCAGCAGCAGTTATACAGCAGCAGCAGTTATAAAGCAGCAGCAGTTATACAGCAGCAGTTATACAGCAGCAGCAGTTATACAGCAGCAGCAGCAGTTATACAGCAGCAGCAGTAGTTATACAGCAGCAGCAGCAGTTATACAGCAGATGACAACCACGGACAGACTTCAATCAAAAATATCCGTGATGGAATAAACTGCGTCTATTCAGCTTTTTCCCCCTCTTAGTTATTCGTCAACAAAATAGTTTGACTTGCAAATGTTGTCGCCACCAAGACATTCCATAGATACCCATTCCCTGTCATATTTAATAAATGATTTATCTTCATCCAGCAATGGCTAGATCACGACAATTACTATGAAGCACGCATATACAGTATGAATACCTGAAATTACACCAAATTAGACCGTGACCACAATGACACCGAGAGACGCAGAGGGACGTGCGGAGTGGAGAACACGGGCAGCTTAGTGACATCATCACGGTGACCTCCATGCTGCTGCGGATGGACCACGATGATAATGATTACACTGAGATAGGAAGACGATGCGGATGAGACGACACGCGCAGGTGAGTGAGCTAATGACACCTGGTGAGAGAGGTGAGTGAGGCTTGGGCAGGACGCGTCACGGACAGAAGGCGGTGGTAGCGATGAGAGCGGAGTGGCAGCCACGGAATGGAACGCGTCCAAGAGGAACTCCACACTACCCTCAAATAGCAAGCATAACGAATCCTAGAATTTTTATTCAAGCGACGTAATGGATTTGTCTGGGATTTAAAAAGAAGGAATAAAATTGAGCCCGCTGCCGTGTCTTTGTCACCACAATGCCGTGACTCGGATTCGAACCGAGGTTGCTGCGGCCACAACGCAGAGTACTAACCACTATACGATCACGGCGAGCTACGCGGGCTCGCGATCACGGGGCCGGGAGCCCCTCTTATAGCCGGGACCCCGCTGGCACGTGGTGCCCGGTGGAGTCACCCAGACCACGTGGAGCCCATGGGGCTGTGGAGGAGGGCGAAGACGGGGTCGGGTGGCTGAGGGCTCGCAGACACAGAGCGGCAGATTGTGGGATTGCATGGGTTCGCATTTATGTTTGAACAGACGGGTGACCGTGAGTGAACCGGTTCACAAGCGGCGAGTTGATGTCCTACTCTTTCTGCAGTAATGCACATCACTTACAAAGACACACACAGACTCACAGAACCCACAGACTCACACAGAGACCGACAGACTGACACAGAGATCCACAGACTTGAATGTAGACCACTTTTTCCAATTTTCTTGCTGTGGTTTTCACACCTGATGATGATTGCGTGTGTACAATCGAAACGTCGTGATAATTGTATTGTTTTATTTTTATAATTTTATTGTTTTATATTTTTATTATTTATTGTTTCCCTTCTACGTGACTTTACCGAAAGAACCAAGAATATGGAGACCACAAAAAAATACCAACAGCGTCACGTAGACACCCATCGACGTACAGACACACATGGACCCGTAGACTCACACAAAGATCCACAGATCCACAGAAGAGACCCATAGACTATCAGAGTGGCACGCAGAGACCCATAGATGGGCGGGGCTACCTGCCCAGCGGGGTCCCGGCTATAAGAGGGGCTCCCGGCGCTCTGTAATTGCGAGCCCGCGTAGCTCGCCGTGATCGTATAGTGGTTAGTACTCTGCGTTGTGGCCGCAGCAACCTCGGTTCGAATCCGAGTCACGGCATTGTGGTGACAAAGACACGGCAGCGGGCTCGATTTTTATTCCTTCTTTTATATCCCAGACATATCCATGCGTTGTATTGTAAATGTGTTTGCAGGTCTGGATAAGAAGACTTGCGATTGTTGGCACAGCAGCGTTGTCTCATCCGCGTCTTCCTCTTTCTCCGTGTCATCAAGATCTCCACTGCTGGATCAACGTGAATGTTGATGCCTCGTAACCTGCGTCTCTCAGTGATTCCCTGCGCACTTTTCATGTTTTGCTCCGTACTCTTCTCGTTACTGACCACGTGTTTGTACACCACGTGCACTCCGTGACACGGCACAGGTCGTGCTGTGCACTGATTGTCAACATTGTTTTGTATCCTGCACGTCGGTTTGTAGCATTCCACCATCGCAATGAAGTTGTGGTTTTGATGGCAGTGGTGTCCAGCCACCAACAACAGGCAACTCGGCACATTCGTCAAGAACACTCCGTGGATGTGAAAGAACAAATATATAACGTGTGAAATTACGGGTTACGTCTCTTCTTCATAGCACATTAATATCGTATTCAGTCTTTCCAAAGTAGTCCAAATTACTCTCAAATCGTCGAGCATAACAAGTTCTGGAAATGATCATTGGTTTTTTACCCTTCTATCTGGCAACAAAACGGACACTTTTTTTACAAGGAGTCATGTTTGCATAGACCACAATACCTGCAGCCATAATGCAAACAAAAACATAACTCTGATAATATATGCACTGTCCTTGAAGTGATTGGTCCACACCCGAGACAGCTTTCCTTAGAGCCGACTAACCACTATACAATCATGAATTTACATCAGCGATTAATTTTTCGGGCATTTCAAATAAAATAAAATCGAGCCCGCTGCCGTGCTTTGTCACCACAATGCCGTGACTCGGATTCGAACCGAGGTTGCTGCGGCCACAACGCAGAGTACTAACCACTATACGATCACGGCGAGCTACGCGGGCTCGTGATCACGTGGGTGCCGGGAGCCCCTCTTATAGCCACTCACTCACCTACTCACTTACTCTCCCACTCACTCACCACCGACTCACCCACTCACTCACCCACTCACTCACCCACCCACTCGGAAACAGTCACGGCATTGTGGTGACAAAGACACGGCAGCGGGCTCGCTTTTATTCCTTTTGATATCCCAGACAAATCCATCTCGTGGTGAATGATAAGAAAAATATATTCGGCCTCGTTTAGTGTTTTGGAAATGACCGTTTTGTTGTAAATGTGTTCACAAATCTCTATAGAAGACCGGCGATGATTGGCCCAGCAGCGTTGTACAGATGCAGCGTGTCCGTACAGCTGTTACTTTTCGTCAGAGTCAATGTGATGTCCTATGTGAGTTCCCGAATGGGTGAGTGAGCGGGTGAGTGAGTGAGTGGGTGAGTGAGTGGGTGATTGAGTGAGTGGGTGAGTGAGTGGGTGATTGAGTGAGTGGGTCAGTGGAGAGTGAGTGGGAGTGAGTGGGTGAGTGAGTGGGAGAGTGAGTGAGTGGGTGAGTGAGTNGGAGAGTGAGTGGGTGGGTGAGTGGGTCAGTGGGAGAGTTATTGAGTTAGTGAGTGGGTTGGGGAGTGGGTCAATGGGAGAGTGAGTGAGTGTGTGGGTGGGTGAGTGAGTGGGTTAGTAAGCAAATGTGAGTTCCCGAGTGGGTGGGTGAGTGAGTGGGTGGGTGGGTGAGTGTGTGGGTGAGTGAGTGGGTCAGGTCAGTGGGTGAGTGAGTGTGTCAGTGGGAGAGTGAGTGGGTGAGTGAGTGGGTGAGTGAGTGGGTCAGTGAGTGAGTGAGTGGGTGGGTGGGTGAGTGAGTGGGTCAGGTCATGAGTGAGTGGCTATAAGAGGGGCTCCCGGCGCGTCCGTAATGCGAGCCCGCGTAGCTCGCCGTGATCGTATAGTGGTTAGTACTCTGCGTTGTGGCCGCAGCAACCTCGTTCGAATCCGATCACGGCATTGTGGTGACAAAGACACGGCAGCGGGCTCGATTTTTATTTCTTCTTTTTATATGCCAGACAAATCCACGCGTTTTGTTGTAAATGTGTTTGCAGGTCTGGATAAGAAGACTGGCGATTGTGGCACAGGAGCGTTGTCTCATCCGCGTCTCTCCGTGTCATCAAGATCTACCCATGCTGGATCAACATGAATGTTGATGCCTCGTAACCTGCGTCTCTCGTGATTCCCTGCGCACTTTTTATGTTTTGCTCCGTACTGTTCTCATTGCTGACCACGTGTTCGTACACCACGTGCACTACGTGGCACGGCAGCGGGTCGCTTTTTATTAATGCCAGGATATGGCACCTTGACGCCAACGGGAAGGAGGCTTCACAACATTCTTGTGATCCACCAAACCCTCGCTGCCTTCCACAGTGCTGAATCAGAAGCTTGCGACACGACCTCCTGGCGAATAATCATTATTACGAACACCCGAATTACAGACACCCACACTTAGGAACCAGCTTCTATGAAATTATTTTACGCCCACTTAAAATGCGAACTCGCAATTATTTCGTTCAGTGGAGCGATTCCCGCTCACGGTCGGGCGTGGTGTTGGCCACCCACCTCCTCGTGTGCCGTGCCGACCTTCATAGGTGCTACTCCCTAACAGCACTTGCCCCAACAGTCTGTTCAGGCTATATGGGGGTCGTTGTCATTGAGCCGTATTAACTTAGGCGTAAGCCCCAATAAACTTGCGAAAGCCCCCTACAAGACCTGCCTCTGAGTCGTGGTTTGCACCACAACACATGTAAAGTAGGGCAATACGTGAGAAGTGACCGGGGAGAGGAAGACTCAAGAATAAGATGGAGAATTAAAGAGAGAAGGCTTTTAAATTAAGTTTAGTCTTTACCGCCTGTGAATTCCTCACCTCCAAGGGCAGGGGATTCTAAAATCTGGGTGCTGTTCAAACAAGACCTACTGCCCAAAATTTAAGCCTGGAGCATGGCTACTTTGGGTCATGCACGATCGGTATTATCTGTTATCTTTGTGGTTACGCATTCATCGGCCTTTGCAAGCCCCTTGTCATCAAATCATTCTATTATTATACCCGTTTTAAACCATGTTGAGCGCGTTGAGCATAGGCGCTCTGAATATAAAATGAGATACAATCTTTGTTTTGGTTATATCTGGACCACCCTTTCCCCATTCCGAGAGACACTCGAGTGGGTGTTCAAGGCGACTTAAATATATCCAACAGTTGGTTCATGTAATAGACTCACCACGGCCCAGATTCTGGACACGTGGACCGGGTGACTGCGTTGGGTGCCACCTGCCCATCGCGGTCCCGGCTATAAGAGGGGCTCCCCGTACTGGCGAGCCTGCGTAGATCGCCGTGATCGTGGTCAGTTCTCTGCGTTGTGGCCGCAGCAGCCTCGTTCCGAATCCAAATCACAGCATTGTGGGGACAAAGACACGGCAGTGGGCTCAGCTGTTTTGTTGGTGTTTTAAATCCCAGACAAATCCATTACCTAGGTAAAATAAAAATAAATGTTTGTCTAGAACTTGTTATGCTTGCTATTTGAGGGTAGTGTGGAGTTCCTTTCGTGATGCACACAGAGATCCACGACTCACATAGAGGCCCACAGACTCACACAGATACTTAAATAGATTCACGAAGTTATTTATATTTTGGTAGAGACCACCAACTCACCGCACTTGAGAACGCTGTTTCATCTCAACTCAGTCTATGTGAGTCCATGCGTCTCTACGTGGGCCATGGGTCTCCGTGTGGGTATGATGGTGTTTACGTGATTCCCTGTGTGTCTATGGGTCTCTATGTGAGTTTATGGGTCTCTGTGTGGGTCTATGGGTCTCTTTGTGGGTCTGGGTCTATGGGTCTCTATGTGAACTAATGCCGCCCGGACTCAGACCATCAACTGAGACCATCAACCAATTGCACTTGGGGACCCGGTTCAAAATCAGAATCTTTACTTATCCTGGAGAAATCCGAGGAGCTATCAAGCTTTTTTCATAGATGTTCAGTCGGGGTGGGTCAGAGTGTACAACAACAAGCGACCCGAAAAAGATCGGATTGTAAAGGATAGGAAAGGTAAGCAAATCACAATGTAGACGTAAAATAAATTTACAGTGTATAAGTTAAAATTGCATAAGTGCACCAATTGTCAAGCTTGGGAAAGGCAGCCAAACAACAGCAAGAATCATCATTAGACCTCCTTTACCAGTACCAAAATATAATAGGGGTTTTCCCCTTTTTTCTGGCAACAAAACTGAATCTTTTTACAAGGATTCATGTCTGCATTAACCACAATACTTGCAGTCAAAATTCAAACAAAAAACACATGTGATAATATATAATGCATTGTCCTTGAAACTGATCGGTCCACACCAAGGGACGGCTTTCTTTTGAGCCTCGACCCAATTGGTGCTCGACCAGAGGACGCCAAAAGGCGTACGAAAAAACGTACGCCCTGTAAGTATTGTGGTTAATGCAGTGACATGAATCCTTGTAAAAAGGTTTCAGTTTTGTTGCCAGAAAAAAGGGGACAACCCGCTATTATTATAACAGCTTGAAGCGTCTCGGATTACGCCAAGACAACGACACGAACGTGCCTCAATAAGTTGTACATCACGATCGAACAAGCAATGCGTGGGGAACGCTGAACGGAACAAATCACATTTGCAAAGACAGTTGAGTCCAGCACTGAGCTTCTTCCTCTTCGAGATATTTTTTGAAGGAAGATTTAGATGCTTAAGGGACGAAAAGAAGGTTGACTCAATAATTGAAACGAATTCTCACCCAGACCCCCAAAAATATTCCGGCTCTGTGTCTGTGAGCCATCAGCCAACCCAGTATCATAATCAGAATATGTATTTATACTCGAGAGGAATCCGATGAGCTGTAAAGCTCTTTGCACAGGACTCCAGTAGGGGCGGTTCAGAACGTTCCACACAACAAGCACTACACAACACGATCGGAGTGCAAAGTAGAGGGAAGGAAAATAAATTACCTGAAACATATATACAGGATATTTTTAAGGAAGACTTCCGATGCGTTGGTACGAAACAAGGTTCACCATTCGGTGAAACAACACATTCCTGCGGAGGGAGCTGGTAGGAACGTTGGGTTGCTCGTCAATGGCCAGGGTCAACGCGGCGTGGTGTATTCCGCAAATATGCCCGACTGTGAGGGTGGGCACAAGCCGGCGTGAGTAGGTTAAACGTTGAGTTTTATAAGGGCACCACGGGGTGACCAGCCCCTCCCACCCAGCCCACCCCCCACCCCCCCCCACCCACCCCCACCAGCCCACCCTCCCACCAGCCCCACCCTCCCCACTCCACCCAGCCCCACCCTCCCAGCCCCTCCCCACCCTCCCCTCTCCACCCAGCCCCACCCCTCCCATTTTTGATGCACGACGGACGGACACAATAATCCCTTGTGCGCTGGTGGAACCAGGTGGTTCCTACCAGTATAAATTCGAACTAAATATTCCCCAGCCACCCGCGACCACCGTCTTCGCCTCTATCGCCCCACTGCTCCACGTGGTCTGGGTGACTGCACCGGGCACCACGTGTCGGCGGGGTCCCGGCTATAAGAGGGCTCCCGGCGCCCCCGTGATCGCGAGCCCGCGTAGCTCGCCGTGATCGTATAGTGGTTAGTACTCTGCGTTGTGGCCGCAGCAACCTCGGTTCGAATCCGAGTCACGGCATTGTGGTGACAAAGACACGGCAGCGGGCTCGATTTTTTGTGCTTTTAAATCCCAGACAAATTCATCGTCGTGTCAAAGGAAAAAAAAAATATTTGGGCTCGTTCCGTGTTCAATAATTAGTCTTTTTGAACTGTAAAAAAATGTTATCTCTCTGCCGGAAGATGTAGACTTCGCCGGTACGTCACAAAAAAACGGAAACATTCTTCTGGAAACATCTACGGACCGTCGGTGGCATCTTCTGGCAGAGGTGGCGGCGTTTTATTTCTCTTCCAAGCACCGTGGAAGATGTTTTACGACAATTTTACGACTTTTAAAAGTCTTTTTGATTTACGGCAGCCGTACCACCCCAGCACGTGTACAACATGACGCGCAGTAAAAACTCTATCTAAACTTAAAACTGTTTCACACTCCTGATGATAAAAAATGTTTCACTTTGCAAGGCGACCGGAGTAATTGTCTAAAGTGTATTTCTGTTGTTGTCTTAGAACAAAAGAAGGGAGGGAAGCACGTGGCCAATCACAAGCGGCTGCGTATCGCCAAGCACGTGAGTAGCGTCTCGCCTACCGGGCTCGAGGCCCCTTTTGCCGCAGCAGGGACTAGGAAAACCGTAAGGCCTCCGGGTTTTACAGTAGGCCTCACTGCGTTTTCGCTGATGGGCGAATCTCGATTTTAAGTTTTCGTGACTACAGAGACCATACTCTTTGGTTCTTTCGGTAAAGTCACGTAGAAGGGAAACAATAAATAATAAATTTAAAACAATAAAATCATTATCACGACGTTTCGATTGTAACACAAGCAATCATCATCAGGTGTGAAAACCACAGCAAGAACATTTGATGATGATCATGATGATGATTGCTTGTGTTGCAATCAATACGTCGTGATTTAATTTATTTTATTTTAGACCTACGTGACTTTACCGAAAGAGCTGACGGGCTGCATTGGGACTTCTCTAGGTCTACTCGGCCTGAAATGAGCATACATTTATTCGACGTAAGTTAACCGAGCCGAAGAAGATTAATTTAGGATCACTTTAAAGTTTACAAATGTTACAGCCCTTTACGGGACCCACTGCTGGATGAAGAGGTCGTTCCCACTGCGTCAGTCGTGTTGGGCTGTTTGACCATACTTCACCACGCAGGGCGGATACGATCGGGTGAATGCGGGGAACATAGACGTCCAGTCCTGTCCGATGCAATCGGGAAATATGTCGCGCTGCCCTCTGCTGCCCAAATGCGTGTATGTATGTACGTACCATGTTGGCCTTCTTTGCACCGTACGTAGCCAAACGGTGCTTAATCGGTGGACCAAATCGATCGCCGAGAGATCGGGTTCCAGGTCCCCGAATCCTCTTTGTGGTGCCTTTTGCTCCGGGCATGTTGGCACTTGTATTGTTAAACGCGCATGCATTTCGTTTGACCCCTTCATGTACTTCGTGCGTTGTGTAATATTTTCCTAAAGGACTCCTCTGTTCTACTCTTTGGTTCTTTCGGTAAAGTCACGTAGAAATAAAATACATTAAATAATAGAGTACGACGTTTCGATTGCAACACAAGCAGTCGTCATCAGGTAGAACTAAATTTGAGAGAGAGACAAAACACAGACACGGAGCAGAGAGAGAGACAACAGCACACAGACAGACACACAAGCAGAGAGAGAGACAACACAGTTCACTCGTTACGGTTAGTTTGCTTTCTTTGTGCACGTTATGAGTTTAATGTAAAAAAATTATAGTGGAATGTATTACAAATGTAAACTTCGTATTAATATGATGGAATTAAGTTGCGGTAACGACGTTAAATATTGAATGCATGCGGGGTATATGGAGGTGTGGGCTATCTGAATTTGTTTTACACAAAACGCTATTTTTGCGGGGTATATGCGTCTGCGGGTTATATGCGTATGCGGGCTACATGCGGGAAAATACGGTAGTCCCTTCGCCACGTCGGAGCAAAGCGTGAGAAGCACAAAAACACAACTTGGTAGTGAGTTGGTAGTTAGTAGCGAGTGATCGAGCAACTCCCAAGCGAATGTAAACAATGTTGTCGACGACGTGAGACTGATCGACGACTTAAACCAATCACAATGTCCCCTATATGCCAACGATGTTAAACGACAAGATATGAGCTGATACGACTTAAACTGGTCGTCACCGGTTATACAGCACCGGACCGATTGGCGAGTCCTAAGGATTGAGCGAAGTCGTCTCCCGAGCGCCGGTGTTTGACATCTCTTGCGTGCCGCTCGCTTCGCTGTCCAGCTCGGAGCGGTGAGCGGCAATGACGGGAAAACCAAGGCAGAGCCCAAGAAGGGCAGCGCACTTCCTAACATCGGCTCCTTCAAGGAGCACGTCAAGCGGAGCCAAGAACAGAGGGAGAAACGGGTGAGTGGTGAAGCCGCGCTCAAGTACTGGTGTCGGGAGTGGATCTCGAAGCGCCACCGCATGTTGAACTTTTTTCACACCGTACGTAGCCAACCGTGATAATCGGAGGTGTCAGATGTTAACTCTCTTGCCTGGTATACAGGAGGTCGTGCGTTCCATCTCTACCCTGACGCCTGCTGCTGTATATTTGGAGTTTTCGTGTTCTCCCCGGAACGGGAAAGGTTCATCGAGGGACAATGTATTTGCGAGATGACGTACAAGGGGAGACGTCATTCTGAGTGTTACTGCTGCAGCTAGTGGCCCTTTGTCATAGCGCATAAGAGAGGTGAGAAAGTTTGGGTGTATAGAAGTTGGAGGAGACGGCCTGTTTAAAATGAAAACAGGATTGTTGCCAACTCGGGTAAATAGCAGGTTGCTCGTCTGGGTTCAACTCACGTTTTGCACAGCGCCAGCCCAGTTCTATTACATAATCATTACAAACCCCACGGAAGACAAAGGTGGCCGGGAATGGTGCTGGCCACCCACCCCCTCGTGTGCCGTGCCGGCCTTCATAGGTGCTCGCCAACCCAGGGATCGAACCCAGGGACTGAGCATTGCTGGCTCGGTGTCTCCTACATGGCGTAATGAGCTAACTATTGATTGCCTATTTTTATTTACCAGGTAAGACCCACTGAGCTATTTAGCTTTTTTCAGAAGTGATCTGGCTACAAATGGTAGCCCGATGGAGTGGCTAGCAGGCAAATGCTGTAAACGCACGTTGATTCTAAATGTGGAGGGGAAAACCGGTGGACCTGGAGAAAAACCCACGCGACCATGGGGAGAGCGAGAGGCACGCAAACTCCAAATATCCAAAAGGCGTCCGGGTCGCGATCGAACCCACGAGCTCTTGTGTGTACCAGGCGAAGGAAGTAGTCAGCGTCTCGCCGCTGCGGCGCCCCCTCTCCCGCGCTTGCACGCGTGCGCTCGTTTAGGTCGAGGAGCGAAAGCGGAAGCAGCAGGAATCCCGGGAGAAGGAGCAGCAGAAGAGACGCAGCCTCGAGAGCTTCCAGAAGGACGTGCAGCAGCGGCAGCGAGCGTTTGACAGCAAGGTGAGCGTCTGGCCCCGGCCCCCCCTCCCCAGCCACCCAACCTTCCCCCCACCCTTCGCTGGTATCACCGTAGCATTTGCAACAACCTTGCCCGTCGTTGTCGTGGTGGTGGTGGTGGTTTCGTAGCACTGACTGCACCACCGTACGGCGATCGTCTTAGAGCAAATTTCGATTTAAAGCTTTCGTGACTGCAGGGAATTCATCTTCTTGGTTCTTTCGGTAAAGTCACGTAGAATGGAAATTATTTTTGTTTTATTATTTTATTATTTCCATTCTACGTGACTTTACCGAAAGAACCAAGACGACGTCTTAGAGCAGTCAAGTTGATTGGTGATCCAGCACTGGCTTGCCACTACCGTGGTCGCTGTTCCCATGCACCTTTCATCCACTCAACTACTCACCCTCTCACCCACTCACCCCCCTCGCCACACTGCAGGGCAGCTCACTTCTCCCGCTGCTCCATCGCACTGCTGCACTCTTCAATTCCCTCTTCCCATCATCACCACCATCGTCTCTTGTCTTCAAAAAGTGCTTACAACAACAACAAACCTTGCTCGGTTCAAGACGCACGCCACACTCTTGTTATCTATTAAAACGCTGACGGTGCTTTTGTCGCTGGCCGCTTAACGTTGAGGGCCTTTGGGCCCAGTGCTCGGCGACTAATGAAGATAGAGCTTACATCTCTTATTCAAGGGGCTTGGGGTGCCAATAAAGCAATAACAAATAATCCCTCCCTCCCTCCCTCCCCTCCCTCCTTTCTTCCCTCCCTCCTCCTCACCTTCCTCCTTTCTTCCCTCCCTCCTCTCCTCACCTCACTCCCTCCCTCCCTCCCTCTCCTCCCTTCCTCCCTTTCCTCCCTCCCTCCCTCCCTTCTCCCTCCCTCCCTCCCTCCCTCTCCTCACCTCCCTTCTCACCTCACCTCCCTCCCTCTCCTCACCTTCCTCCCTCCCTTTCTTCCCTCCCTCCCCTCCCTCTCTTTCCTCACCTCACCTCCCTCTCCTTTCCTCACCTCCCTCCCTTTCTTCCCCTCCATCCCCTCCTTTCTTCACCTCCTCCCCCACCCCCCTCCCCCCGTGGGTGGAGCTGCAGGAGGTGACCATGCGGAGCTTGGAGAGCAGCTGTTTCCTGGAGAGCGATGGCTCGCGCAAGGCGTACTACCGCGAGTTCCGCAAGGTGCGAGTGCCTCCCCCCACCCCTTTCACACATCCACCGGTGCTCCCCGTAAGGGATGTGCAAGGGTGATGGAGGCGTCAATGATGATGATGAATGGCAGTGGTGGCGGCAGCGATGGTGCCGCCGGAAGTGCTGATGGTTCCGGCGGCTGACGATGGCAGCAGTGATTGTCGGTGGCGGTGATAATGGCAACAGTAGTCCTAGTTGGTGGTGCTGATAATGGTTGCGGTGATTATGGTAGCAGTAGTGATGGTTGGTGGTGGTGATGATGGCAGCAGTAGTGATGGTTGGTGGTGATAATGGTTGCGGTGGTGGTGATGATGGCAGCAGTAGTGATGGGTGGTGGTGATGATGGTTGTGGTGGTGGTGATGATGGCAGCAGTAGTGATGGTTGGTGGTGATGATAATGGTTGCGGTGGTAACAGTGATAATGGTGCTGATGATTTTGGTGGTGGTGTTGACTGCGATGATGATGGTGGTGAAGATGAGGGCGATGGTGGCGGTGGCGATAATAATGGTGGTGCTGGCGCTAGTGGTGATGGTGCTAGCGGTGGTGATGTTGGAGGTGGTGGTGCTGGCCTTCGTGGTGATGGTGCTAGCGGCAGTAATGGTGATGATGATAGTGGCGGTGGGATAATGTTGGTAACCATGGTGGTGCTGATTGTAGCAGTGATGATGATAGCGGTGGTGATGATGATGATAGCGGTGGTGGCGGCAGTGGTGATGGTAACGGTGGTGGTGGTGACGATAACGGTGTCAGTGGTGGTGATGGTAACGGTGGTGGTGGTGGTGGTGGTGTTGGTAATGGTGGTGATGGTGATAATAACGGTGGCGGCAGTGGTGGTGATGGTAACGGTGGTGGTGGTGATGGTGATAATAACGGTGGTGGTGGTGCGGTGGTGCGGCGGGCAGGTGGTGGAGGCGGCCGACGTGGTGCTGGAGGTTCTGGACGCGCGAGATCCTCTGGGCTGCCGCTGCCCCCAGGTGGAGCAGGCGGTGATGGAGGGCGGGACCGGCAAACGCATCGTGTTGGTGCTCAGCAAGATCGGTGCGTGGTCACGCGGGCACCGGGGGGGCACACTGGGGCGCAGTCACCGTGTTGCGTGTGTGTGTGGGTGCGTGTGGATGCATGGGTGCGTTTGTGTCGGTGCGTGCGTGTCAGTGCGTGCGTGCGGTTGCGTGGGGGTGCGTGCGTGTGTGCGCGTGGGTGCGTGTGTGTGCGTGCGGGTGCGTGGGTGCGGTAGTTTAGCGGTTAGTGCGCTGCTCTACGAACCCGGCGACCTGCTTTCGATTCCCACTGACGGCCAACACCAGTGACAATTGTCTAAACGTCTACTGGGCCTCCTCTAGGTCTACTCAGCCTTAAATGAGTTCCTGTTGAGGTGTGTTAACACCATCACTAGGGAGACAATTGTGGCTGGGCGTGGTGCTGGCCACCCAACCCCTAGTGTGCCGTGCCGGCCTTCATAGGGGCTCGCTAAAAGCACTTGCTCGTACAGACTGTTAAGTCTATATGGGGAATCTGTGTGTGTGCGCGCATGTGTGTGCGCATGTGTGTGCATGTGTGTGCGTGTGTGCGTGTGTGTGTGTGTGCGTGTGTGCATGTGTGTGCATTCGCACGTGTGGTGATGATGATAATGTTTTTGTAACGATGGTGGCGGTTTTGGTGATATTGGTGCAAGGCCTGTAAACACAGGTTCATGGGAAGTCGTGGTTTAGTGGTTAGCACATGCAATACGAACCCTGGTGACCGAGTTAAATTGCTACTCACGGCCAAAACTAGTGACGATTGTNCTAAACCAGTCCTGGACCTTCCCTAGGTCGACTCAGCCTCAAAAGAGTACCTGGTGCGATGTGTAAACATCGCAACTCGAGAGACAAAGGTGGCCGGGCGTGGTGCTGGCCACCCACCCCCTCGTGTGCCGTGTCGGCCTTCATAGGTGCTCGCTAACAGCACTTGCCCCAACAGCCTGTTAAAGGTTACACGGGGGATCTTTATCTTTATGTGGGGGTGCTGTGGCATAGCGGCTGGCATGCTGTGCTATGAACCCGGTGATCTGAGTTCGATTCCCACCGACGGCCAACACCAGTGCTGATCATCTGAACTAGTGCTAGGCCTCTCCTAGGTCGACTCTGCCTTAAATGGGAGTATTTGGTCGCTCTAAATTCCCACACGATAAGCCACTTCGGTAAGTTAATTGTGTCAATTCTAGATTTGAAGCTTTCGTGACTGCAAGGATTCATACTCTTAGGTTTTTTCGGTATGTAGACTAGCCGTAGCTTCAGCCGCACCAACCTTATCATAATAAAAAACTCCTATCCAGGGGCCTACCCTGGCTCCTCCCCCTCAACCAGTATATATACAAGGTCGGGTTTCTTGGAATTTCTCATTTACTTGATACAGCAAGCGTGCTGTGACGGTTCCACCTGAAGACGGAAGCTTGTGTTGCCTCTGAAACGTCGTGATTTTATTTTACTTTTATTAATTTTAAATTAATTTTTTATCAATTGTGGCCAGGCCGCTTCTTAAAAATAGCTCCATATCTCATTGGGCCTTACCTGGTAGAATACATTTTAGTTTAGGAGTTTCTTTTTAATTGTTTAATAGAGTACTTGGAGCGTTGTGTGTAAACATGAGCGTCGGAAAGACAAAGGCGGCAGGGCGTGGTAATGACCCACACACCATCACTTCACGTCCCTTGCTGGCCTTCATAGGTGCTCATAATAGAGGTTGTTTATTTGGTTAGGTGCTACTCGCTTACAGCACTTGCCCCGACAGTCTGGTCAAAGCTGCATGTCGGATCTTGTCTTTGTGTTTACAGACCTTGTCCCAAAGGACGTGGTCGAGAAGTGGCTGAAGTATCTCCGGAACGAGTTCCCCACCGTCGCCTTCAAATCCTCCACACAGCAGCAGAGCAGGAACCTGGTAGGGGAGCCCCCACCACTCTCCTCTCGTTCAGTTATTCATCCAGACTTCCCATGCCGGGCCTCACACCCCACGAATCAGTCGTTCATTCATGCAGGCTCCTATTCTGACCGAACACCTCATGATTCATTCTTTCGGGTTTCTTGCCTGACTAACCCCTGATTCATTCAGGCTCCTATCCTGAGCCTTACACCCCCATGATGTATGCCAGCTATTGCTCCCTTGTCTCCGTATGTGTGAGACCCGTGTGAGTGTGTGTACGTTTCTGTGTTGTGAATATATATGGTATGTATATGCGTGTGTGTTTGTGTATCCGTGTTTGTGGGAGCCGTGATCTGGCGGTTAGCGCACTGCGCTACGAACCCGGCGATCCAAATTCAACTCTCACGCTTAGGAAAATCTGAACTGTCCTCCCCTATGTCGACTCGGCCTTAAAATGTGTACCTGGTGGTGTGTTAACATCACCACTGGGGAGAGAGAGCCGGTCGGCGCGGTGCTGGCCACCCACCCCCTCGTGTGGCGTGCCGTCCTTCATAGATGCTACTCGCTAACAGCACTTGCACCACCAGCCTAAGGCTACACAGGGGATGTTTGTGTGTGTGCGTGACAGTTGGCACAGTAGGGGGCACAGGTTGTGCTCTGCCAGTCATCTGTCAACCCATGGCCACCTGGGTCTGTCCCGTGACCTGTCGGCGAGCCTTGGAGACGTGGCCTCAAAGTGCACCTGGCCTGGCATAGGCGCCATGGTGACATCACCTCCACTTAGCTGTTGTTGTTGTTGTGCGCGCGACGTTGTGACGCAGCATCGCAGCAGGGTGCCACTGGGCCGTGCGACCGCCGACCTGCTCGGCTCGTCGGCGTGCGTGGGCGCAGAGGGGCTCATGCGGCTGCTGGGCAACTACTGCCGCAACCGGGACATCCGCACTTCCATCTCTGTGGGCGTGGTCGGTGAGTGGTGGGCGTGGTACGGTGGGGGGTGTGTGGGCCTGGGTGGGTGACGCAGCTGGGTGTAGGAGGGTGGGTGGCTGTGTGGGCCTGGGTGGGTGACACAGCTGGGTGTAGGAGGTGGGTGGCTGTGTGGGCCTGGGTGGGTGACACTGTTGGGCGTGGTACGGTGGGTGGGTGTGTGGGCCTGGGTGGGTAGGTGAGTGGAAAGTTGGTGGCTGAGTGGGTCCTAGAAGGGTGACACAGCTGGGTAACAGAGGGTGGGTGGAGAGGTGAGTGGGAAGTCAGTGGGTGACCCAGGGTCCTGGGTGGGGTGACACGGTTTGGTCTGGGTGGATGAGTGGGCCTGGGTGGGTGACACGGGTGGGTGTGGGAGCAGGGTGGGTGAGCGGCAAATCGATGAGTGTCGATGGTGGCTGATTTGCTGCGTGCGTCTTGTTTAAGTAATTTGCGGTGTGATTTTTTTAAAAATTGTGCACATTTGGACCGTGTCGCCGGCCCACAATGGCCCGCTACTCTCCGTTAGAATGACTTCACGGCATCTTGAATGTCCACTGTGAGTCAAGCGGACGGCGCCTCCAATTGTATGGTCAATGCAGCGTGCCGCAGTATTAACTGGGGCGGCCTGCCGGCTTCAAACCACGAACCTCTACAACAAGCAGCGAAACGTACCACCGCTCGGCCATGTCACCGCTCCAACCGTTGATTGTGCCGGTTACGGTGGCGGTTGCGGTGTCGTTGGTCGTGGTGTTGTTGGTCGTGGCCCTGGTTGCGGTGGTTGCGGTTGTGACGGTAGTGGTGGCGGTGGTTGCGGCGTTTGCAGTGGTGGCCGCAGTAGGGTCCGCTCGGGGCAACGTTTGTGACGGGTGTGGAACTTTGGCTGCTGCCGTCCTCAGGTTTCCCCAACGTTGGCAAGAGCAGCCTCATCAACAGCCTCAAGCGCTCGCGAGCATGCACCGTTGGAGCCACGCCGGGGTCACCAAGTATGTCACCCACACCGTCCCGCCACCGGTGGCACCACCACACCGGGGGTCACCAAGTAACTTGCCAGGCTTACCCCCCTGGTGGCACTTGGCTAAAGAACATGTCCACCGTTGCTCAATCGACCGGTTGTGTCGTTTGTGAGAGTGAGTGAGCGAGTGTGAGTGAAAAGGAGCTGAGTGGACTTGCTATTGACTGCTACCAGTGGGGCGCCACGGTGTTGATATATAACTACCTCGCCTGGTATACAGGAGGTTGTGGCTTTGATCCCGACCCTGACACCTGTATATTTGGAGTTTGCATGTTCTGTCCGTGGCCGCGTGGATTTTTCTCCGGGTCCTCCAGTTTTCCCCTCCACATTTAGAATAAACACGCGTTTAGAGCATTTGGCTGCATACATTTCCACATGATGATAAGCACTTTGTTGAGCTATCATTTGTGGCCAGGTCACTTCTGGAAAGAGCTATGTAGCTCAGTGGGCCTTAGCTGGTAATGTAACAATATTACGTCGTGATAATTTTATTTTATTATGTTTATTTTTATTATTTTATTATTTACCTTCTACGTGACTTTACCGAAAGAACCAAGAAGATGAATCCCTGCAGTCACGAAAGCTTTAAATCGAAATGTAACAATAGTTTTAAAGTTAAGATCGGCCTCTGTGGAGGAGGTTCGTGAAGGATGGTACTGGGGAGGGAACAACAGCGAAGGGCAGAGGAGCGACACTCACAACAATTAGCAGATCACTGGGTGGCTAAAACACAACAAGGTGGCACAGTAGTGGGCGCAGATGGTGCATCTGCTGGTCATCTCATTCAGTCAACCCATGGTACCTGGGTCTGTCCTGTGACCTGTCAGCGAGCCTTCGACACTTCACAAGGCTGAACGGTAATGAAGACAATGGCGATGACGATTATGATAACGGTAATGAAGACAATGGCGATGACGATTATGAGAGGGTAATGAAGACAATGGCAATGATGACGATTATGATGACGGTAATGAAGACAATGGCGATGACGATTATGATGAACGGTAATGAAGACAATGGCGATGACGATTATGATGACGGTAATGAAGACAATGGCAATGATGACGAAATGATGACATTATGACGGTAATGAAGACAATGGCAATGATGACGATTATGATGACGGCGATGAAGAACAATGGCAATGATGACGATTATGATGACGGTAATGAAGACAATGGCGATGACGATTATGATGACGGTAATGAAGACAATGGCGATGACGATTATGATGATGGTAATGAAGACAATAGCGATGAAGATTATGATGAGGTAATGAAGACAATAGCGATGACGATTATGATGAGGTAATAAAGACAATGGCGATGACGATTATGATGACGGTAATGAAGACAATAGCGATGACGATTATGATGAGGGTAATGAAGACAATAGCGATGACGATTATGATGACAGTAATGAAGACAATGGCGATGACGATTATGATGACGGTAATGAAGACAATGGCAATGATGACGATTATGATGACGGTAATGAAGACAATGGCAATGATGACGATTATGATGACGGTAATGAAGACAATGGCAATGATGACGATTATGATACGGCAATGAAGACAATGGCAATGATGACGATTATGATGACGGTAATGAAGACAATGGCGATGACGATTATGATGACGGTAATGAAGACAATGGCGATGACGATTATGATGACGGTAATGAAGACAATAGCGATGACGATTATGATGAGGGTAATGAAGACAATAGCGATGACGATTATGATGAAGGTAATAAAGACAATGGCGATGACGATTATGATGACGGTAATGAAGACAATAGCGATGATGATTATGATGAGGGTAATGAAGACAATAGCGATGACGATTATGATGACAGTAATGAAGACAATGCCGATGACGATTATGATGACGGTAATGAAGACAATGGCAATGATGACGATTATGATGACGGTAATGAAGACAATGGCAATGATGACTATTATGATGACGGCAATGAAGACAATGGCAATGATGACGATTATGATGACGGTAATGAAGACAATGAATGATGACGATTATGATGAGGCAATGAAGACAATGGCAATGATGACGATTATGATGACGGTAATGAAGACAATGGCGATGACAATTATGATAACGGTAATGAAGACATGGCGATGACGATTATGATGAGGGTAATGAAGAAATGGCAATGATGATGATTATGATGACGGTAATGAAGACAATGGCGATGACGATATTGATAACGGTAATGAAGACAATGGCGATGACGATTATGATGACGGTCATGAAGACAATGGCGATGACGATTATGATGACGGTAATGAAGACAATGGCGATGATAACAATAATGATGAGGGTAATGAAGACAATGGCAATGATGACGATTATGATGACGGTAATGAAGACAATGGCAATGATGACGATTATGATGATGGTAATGAAGACAATGGCGATGACGATTATGATGACGGTAATGAAGACAATGGCGATGACGATTATGATGACGGTAATGAAGACAATGGCGATGACATTATGATGACGGTAATGAAGACAATGGCGATGACGATTATGATGACGGTAATGAAGACAATGGCGATGACGATTATGATAACGGTAATGAAGACAATGGCAATGATGACGATTATGATGACGGTAATGAAGACAATGGCGATGACGATTATGATGACGGTAATGAAGACAATGGCGATGACGATTATGATGAGGGTAATGAAGACAATGGCAATGATGACGATTATGATGACGGTAATGAAGACAATGGCGATGACGATTATGATAACGATAATGAAGACAATGGCGATGACGATTATGACGAGGGTAATGAAGACAATGGCAATGATGACGATTATGATGACGGTAATGAAGACAATGGCGATGACGATTATGATATGTATTGTTAAACGCGCATGCATTTCGTTTGACCCCTTCATGTACTTCGTGCGTTGTGTAATATTTTCCTAAAGGACTCCTCTGTTCTACTCTTTGGTTCTTTCGGTAAAGTCACGTAGAAATAAAATACATTAAATAATAGAGTACGACGTTTCGATTGCAACACAAGCAGTCGTCATCAGGTAGAACTAAATTTGAGAGAGAGACAAAACACAGACACGGAGACACACAGACAGACACACAAGCAGAGAGAGACAACACAGAGAGAGGCACAACATAGACACACAGACAGACACACTCGCAGAGAGAGAGACAGCACAGAGAGACAGAGAGAGACACAACATAGACACACAGACAGACACACTCGCAGAGAGAGACAACACAGTTCACTCGATTACGGTTAGTTTGCTTTCTTTGTGCACGTTATGAGTTTAATGTAAAAAAATTATAGTGGAATGTATTACAAATGTAAACTTCGTATTAATATGATGGAATTAAGTTGCGGTAACGACGTTAAATATATGAATGCATGCGGGGTATATGGAGGTGTGGGCTATCTGAATTTGTTTTACACAAAACGCTATTTTTGCGGGGTATATGCGTCTGCGGGTTATATGCGTATGCGGGCTACATGCGGGAAAATACGGTAGTCCCTTCGCCACGTCGGAGCAAAGCGTGAGAAGCACAAAAACACAACTTGGTAGTGAGTTGGTAGTTAGTAGCGAGTGATCGAGCAACTCCCAAGCGAATGTAAACAATGTTGTCGACGACGTGAGACTGATCGACGACTTAAACCAATCACAATGTCCCCTATATGCCAACGATGTTAAACGACAAGATATGAGCTGATACGACTTAAACTGGTCGTCACCGGTTATACAGCACCGGACCGATTGGCGAGTCCTAAGGATTGAGCGAAGTCGTCTCCCGAGCGCCGGTGTTTGACATCTCTTGCGTGCCGCTCGCTTCGCTGTCCAGCTCGGAGCGGTGAGCGGCAATGACGGGAAAACCAAGGCAGAGCCCAAGAAGGGCAGCGCACTTCCTAACATCGGCTCCTTCAAGGAGCACGTCAAGCGGAGCCAAGAACAGAGGGAGAAACGGGTGAGTGGTGAAGCCGCGCTCAAGTACTGGTGTCGGGAGTGGATCTCGAAGCGCCACCGCATGTTGAACTTTTTTCACACCGTACGTAGCCAACCGTGATAATCGGAGGTGTCAGATGTTAACTCTCTTGCCTGGTATACAGGAGGTCGTGCGTTCCATCTCTACCCTGACGCCTGCTGCTGTATATTTGGAGTTTTCGTGTTCTCCCCGGAACGGGAAAGGGTTCATCGAGGGACAATGTATTTGCGAGATGACGTACAAGGGGAGACGTCATTCTGAGTGTTACTGCTGCAGCTAGTGGCCCTTTGTCATAGCGCATAAGAGAGGTGAGAAAGTTTGGGTGTATAGAAGTTGGAGGAGACGGCCTGTTTAAAATGAAAACAGGATTGTTGCCAACTCGGGTAAATAGCAGGTTGCTCGTCTGGGTTCAACTCACGTTTTGCACAGCGCCAGCCCAGTTCTATTACATAATCATTACAAACCCCACGGAAGACAAAGGTGGCCGGGAATGGTGCTGGCCACCCACCCCTCGTGTGCCGTGCCGGCCTTCATAGGTGCTCGCCAACCCAGGGATCGAACCCAGGGACATGAGCATTGCTGGCTCGGTGTCTCCTACATGGTCGTAATGAGCTAACTATTGATTGCCTATTTTTATTTTACCAGGTAAGACCCACTGAGCTATTTAGCTTTTTTCAGAAGTGATCTGGCTACAAATGGTAGCCCGATGGAGTGGCTAGCAGGCAAATGCTGTAAACGCACGTTGATTCTAAATGTGGAGGGGAAAACCGGTGGACCTGGAGAAAAACCCACGCGACCATGGGGAGAGCGAGAGGCACGCAAACTCCAAATATCCAAAAGGCGTCCGGGTCGCGATCGAACCCACGAGCTCTTGTGTGTACCAGGCGAAGGAAGTAGTCAGCGTCTCGCCGCTGCGGCGCCCCCCTCTCCCGCGCTTGCACGCGTGCGCTCGTTTAGGTCGAGGAGCGAAAGCGGAAGCAGCAGGAATCCCGGGAGAAGGAGCAGCAGAAGAGACGCAGCCTCGAGAGCTTCCAGAAGGACGTGCAGCAGCGGCAGCGAGCGTTTGACAGCAAGGTGAGCGTCTGGCCCCGGCCCCCCTCCCCAGCCACCCAACCTTCCCCCCACCCTTCGCTGGTATCACCGTAGCATTTGCAACAACCTTGCCCGTCGTTGTCGTGGTGGTGGTGGTGGTTTCGTAGCACTGACTGCACCACCGTACGGCGATCGTCTTAGAGCAAATTTCGATTTAAAGCTTTCGTGACTGCAGGGAATTCATCTTCTTGGTTCTTTCGGTAAAGTCACGTAGAATGGAAATTATTTTATTATGTTTTATTATTTTATTATTTCCATTCTACGTGACTTTACCGAAAGAACCAAGACGACGTCTTAGAGCAGTCAAGTTGATTGGTGATCCAGCACTGGCTTGCCACTACCGTGGTCGCTGTTCCCATGCACCTTTCATCCACTCAACTACTCACCCTCTCACCCACTCACCCCCCTCGCCACACTGCAGGGCAGCTCACTTCTCCCGCTGCTCCCATCGCACTGCTGCACTCTTCAATTCCCTCTTCCCATCATCACCACCATCGTCTCTTGTCTTCAAAAAGTGCTTACAACAACAACAAACCTTGCTCGGTTCAAGACGCACGCCACACTCTTGTTATCTATTAAAACGCTGACGGTGCTTTTGTCGCTGGCCGCTTAACGTTGAGGGCCTTTGGGCCCAGTGCTCGGCGACTAATGAAGATAGAGCTTACATCTCTTATTCAAGGGGGCCTTGGGGTGCCAATAAAGCAATAACAAATAATCCCTCCCTCCCTCATCTCCCTCCCTCCCCTCCCTCCCTTTCTTCCCTCCCTCCCTCTCCTCACCTTCCTCCCTTTCTTCCCTCCCTTCCTCTCCTCACCTCACTCCCCTCCCTCCCTCCCTCTCCTCACCTTCCTCCCTTTCCTCTCCCTCCTCCCTTCCCTCCCTCCCTCCTCCTCCCTCTCCTCACCTCCCTTCTCACCTCACCTCCCTCCCTCTCCTCACCTTCCTCCCTCCCTTTCTTCCCTCCCTCCCCTCCCTCTCTTTCCTCACCTCACCTCCCTCTCCTTTCCTCACTCCCTCCCTTTCTTCCCCTCCATCCCCTCCTTTCTTCACCTCCCTCCCCACCCTCCCTCCCCCCGTGGGTGGAGCTGCAGGAGGTGACCATGCGGAGCTTGGAGAGCAGCTGTTTCCTGGAGAGCGATGGCTCGCGCAAGGCGTACTACCGCGAGTTCCGCAAGGTGCGAGTGCCTCCCCCCACCCCTTTCACACATCCACCGGTGCTCCCCGTAAGGGATGTGCAAGGGTGATGGAGGCGTCAATGATGATGATGAATGGCAGTGGTGGCGGCAGCGATGGTGCCGCCGGAAGTGCTGATGGTTCCGGCGGCTGACGATGGCAGCAGTGATTGTCGGTGGCGGTGATAATGGCAACAGTAGTCCTAGTTGGTGGTGCTGATAATGGTTGCGGTGATTATGGTAGCAGTAGTGATGGTTGGTGGTGGTGATGATGGCAGCAGTAGTGATGGTTGGTGGTGATAATGGTTGCGGTGGTGGTGATGATGGCAGCAGTAGTGATGGGTGGTGGTGATGATGGTTGTGGTGGTGGTGATGATGGCAGCAGTAGTGATGGTTGGTGGTGATGATAATGGTTGCGGTGGTAACAGTGATAATGGTGCTGATGATTTTGGTGGTGGTGTTGACTGCGATGATGATGGTGGTGAAGATGAGGGCGATGGTGGCGGTGGCGATAATAATGGTGGTGCTGGCGCTAGTGGTGATGGTGCTAGCGGTGGTGATGTTGGAGGTGGTGGTGCTGGCCTTCGTGGTGATGGTGCTAGCGGCAGTAATGGTGATGATGATAGTGGCGGTGGGATAATGTTGGTAACCATGGTGGTGCTGATTGTAGCAGTGATGATGATAGCGGTGGTGATGATGATGATAGCGGTGGTGGCGGCAGTGGTGATGGTAACGGTGGTGGTGGTGACGATAACGGTGTCAGTGGTGGTGATGGTAACGGTGGTGGTGGTGGTGGTGGTGTTGGTAATGGTGGTGATGGTGATAATAACGGTGGCGGCAGTGGTGGTGATGGTAACGGTGGTGGTGGTGATGGTGATAATAACGGTGGTGGTGGTGCGGTGGTGCGGCGGGCAGGTGGTGGAGGCGGCCGACGTGGTGCTGGAGGTTCTGGACGCGCGAGATCCTCTGGGCTGCCGCTGCCCCCAGGTGGAGCAGGCGGTGATGGAGGGCGGGACCGGCAAACGCATCGTGTTGGTGCTCAGCAAGATCGGTGCGTGGTCACGCGGGCACCNGGGGGGCACACTGGGCGCAGTCACCGTGTTGCGTGTGTGTGTGGGTGCGTGTGGATGCATGGGTGCGTTTGTGTCGGTGCGTGCGTGTCAGTGCGTGCGTGCGGTTGCGTGGGGGTGCGTGCGTGTGTGCGCGTGGGTGCGTGTGTGTGGTGCGTGTGTGTGGGTGCGTGTGTGTGGGTGCGTGCGTGTGTGCGCGTGTGTGTGGGTGCGTGTGTGTGCGTGCGGGTGCGTGGGTGCGGTAGTTTAGCGGTTAGTGCGCTGCTCTACGAACCCGGCGACCTGCTTTCGATTCCCACTGACGGCCAACACCAGTGACAATTGTCTAAACGTCTACTGGGCCTCCTCTAGGTCTACTCAGCCTTAAATGAGTTCCTGTTGAGGTGTGTTAACACCATCACTAGGGAGACAATTGTGGCTGGGCGTGGTGCTGGCCACCCAACCCCTAGTGTGCCGTGCCGGCCTTCATAGGGCTCGCTAAAAGCACTTGCTCGTACAGACTGTTAAGTCTATATGGGGAATCTGTGTGTGTGCGCGCATGTGTGTGCGCATGTGTGCATGTGTGTGCGTGTGTGTGTGTGTGCGTGTGTGCATGTGTGTGCATTCGCACGTGTGGTGATGATGATAATGTTTTTTGTAACGATGGTGGCGGTTTTGGTGATATTGGTGCAAGGCCTGTAAACACAGGTTCATGGGAAGTCGTGGTTTAGTGGTTAGCACATGCAATACGAACCCGGTGACCCAGTTAAATTGCTACTCACGGCCAAACTAGTGACGATTATTGTCTAAACCAGTCCTGGATCCCTAGATCAGCCTCAAAGAGTACCTGGTGCGATGTGTAAAATCGCAACTCGGAGACAAAGGTGGCCGGGCGTGGTGCTGGCCACCCACCCCTCGTGTGCCGTGCGGCCTTCATAGGTGCTCGCTAACGCACTTGCCCCAACAGCCTGTTAAAGGTTACACGGGGGATCTTTATCTTTATGTGGGGGTGCTGTGGCATAGCGGCTGGCATGCTGTGCTATGAACCCGGTGATCTGAGTTCGATTCCCACCGACGGCCAACACCAGTGCTGATCATCTGAACTAGTGCTAGGCCTCTCCTAGGTCGACTCTGCCTTAAATGGGAGTATTTGGTCGCTCTAAATTCCCACACGATAAGCCACTTCGGTAAGTTAATTGTGTCAATTCTAGATTTGAAGCTTTCGTGACTGCAAGGATTCATACTCTTAGGTTTTTTCGGTATGTAGACTAGCCGTAGCTTCAGCCGCACCAACCTTATCATAATAAAAAACTCCTATCCAGGGGCCTACCCTGGCTCCTCCCCCTCAACCAGTATATATACAAGGTCGGGTTTCTTGGAATTTCTCATTTACTTGATACAGCAAGCGTGCTGTGACGGTTCCACCTGAAGACGGAAGCTTGTGTTGCCTCGAAACGTCGTGATTTTATTTTACTTTTATTAATTTTAATTAATTTTTTATCAATTGTGGCCAGGCCGCTTCTTAAAAATAGCTCCATATCTCATTGGCCTTACCTGGTAGAATACATTTTAGTTTAGGAGTTTCTTTTTAATTGTTTAAAGAGTACTTGGAGCGTTGTGTGTAAACATGAGCGTCGGAAAGACAAAGGCGGCAGGGCGTGGTATGACCCACACACCATCACTTCACGTCCCTTGCTGGCCTTCATAGGTGCTCATAATAGAGGTTGTTTTTTGGTTAGGTGCTACTCGCTTACAGCACTTGCCCCGACAGTCTGTAAAGCTGCATGTCGGATCTTGTCTTTGTGTTTACAGACCTTGTCCCAAAGGACGTGGTCGAGAAGTGGCTGAAGTATCTCCGGAACGAGTTCCCCACCGTCGCCTTCAAATCCTCCACACAGCAGCAGAGCAGGAACCTGGTAGGGGAGCCCCCACCACTCTCCTCTCGTTCAGTTATTCATCCAGACTTCCATGCCGGGCCTCACACCCACGATCAGTCGTTCATTCATGCAGGCTCCTATTCTGACCGNACACCTCATGATTCATTCTTCGGGTTTCTTGCCTGACTAACCCCTGATTCATTCAGGCTCCTATCCTGAGCCTTACACCCCCATGATGTATGCCAGCTATTGCTCCCTTGTCTCCGTATGTGTGAGACCCGTGTGAGTGTGTGTACGTTTCTGTGTTGTGAATATATATGGTATGTATATGCGTGTGTGTTTGTGTATCCGTGTTTGTGGGAGCCGTATCTGGCGGTTAGCGCACTGCGCTACGAACCCGGCGATCCAAATTCAACTCTCACGCTTAGGAAAATCTGAACTGTCCTCCCCTAGTCGACTCGGCCTTAAAATGTGTACCTGGTGCGTGTGTTAACATCACCACTGGGGAGAGAGAGCCGGTCGGCGCGGTGCTGGCCACCCACCCCCTCGTGTGGCGTGCCGTCCTTCATAGATGCTACTCGCTAACAGCACTTGCACCACCAGCCTAAGGCTACACAGGGGATGTTTGTGTGTGTGCGTGACAGTTGGCACAGTAGGGGGCACAGGTTGTGCTCTGCCAGTCATCTCGGTCAACCCATGGCACCACCTGGGTCTGTCCCGTGACCTGTCGGCGAGCCTTGGAGACGTGGCCTCAAAGTGCACCTGGCCTGGCATAGGCGCCATGGTGACATCACCTCCACTTAGCTGTTGTTGTTGTTGTGCGCGCGACTTGTGACGCAGCATCGCAGCAGGGTGCCACTGGGCCGTGCGACCGCCGACCTGCTCGGCTCGTCGGCGTGCGTGGGCGCAGAGGGGCTCATGCGGCTGTGGGCAACTACTGCCGCAACCGGGACATCCGCACTTCCATCTCTGTGGGCGTGGTCGGTGAGTGGTGGGCGTGGTACGGTGGGTGGGTGTGTGGGCCTGGGTGGGTGACGCAGCTGGGTGTAGGAGGGTGGGTGGCTGTGTGGGCCTGGGTGGGTGACACAGCTGGGTGTAGGAGGTGGGTGGCTGTGTGGGCCTGGGTGGGTGACACTGTTGGGCGTGGTACGGTGGGTGGGTGTGTGGGCCTGGGTGGGTAGGTGAGTGGAAAGTTGGTGGCTGAGTGGGTCCTAGAAGGGTGACACAGCTGGGTAACAGAGGGTGGGTGGAGAGGTGAGTGGGAAGTCAGTGGGTGACCCAGGGTCCTGGGTGGGGTGACACGGTTTGGTCTGGGTGGATGAGTGGGCCTGGGTGGGTGACACGGGTGGGTGTGGGAGCAGGGTGGGTGAGCGGCAAATCGATGAGTGTCGATGGTGGCTGATTTGCTGCGTGCGTCTTGTTTAAGTAATTTGCGGTGTGATTTTTTTAAAAATTGTGCACATTTGGACCGTGTCGCCGGCCCACAATGGCCCGCTACTCTCCGTTAGAATGACTTCACGGCATCTTGAATGTCCACTGTGAGTCAAGCGGACGGCGCCTCCAATTGTATGGTCAATGCAGCGTGCCGCAGTATTAACTGGGGCGGCCTGCCGGCTTCAAACCACGAACCTCTACAACAAGCAGCGAAACGTACCACCGCTCGGCCATGTCACCGCTCCAACCGTTGATTGTGCCGGTTACGGTGGCGGTTGCGGTGTCGTTGGTCGTGGTGTTGTTGGTCGTGGCCCTGGTTGCGGTGGTTGCGGTTGTGACGGTAGTGGTGGCGGTGGTTGCGGCGTTTGCAGTGGTGGCCGCAGTAGGGTCCGCTCGGGCAACGTTTGTGACGGGTGTGGAACTTTGGCTGCTGCCGTCCTCAGGTTTCCCCAACGTTGGCAAGAGCAGCCTCATCAACAGCCTCAAGCGCTCGCGAGCATGCACCGTTGGAGCCACGCCGGGGTCACCAAGTATGTCACCCACACCGTCCCGCCACCGGTGGCACCACCACACCGGGGGTCACCAAGTAACTTGCCAGGCTTACCCCCTGGTGGCACTTGGCTAAAGAACATGTCCACCGTTGCTCAATCGACCGGTTGTGTCGTTTGTGAGAGTGAGTGAGCGAGTGTGAGTGAAAAGGAGCTGAGTGGACTTGCTATTGACTGCTACCAGTGGGGCGCCACGGTGTTGATATTAACTACCTCGCCTGGTATACAGGAGGTTGTGGCTTTGATCCCGACCCTGACACCTGTATATTTGGAGTTTGCATGTTCTGTCCGTGGCCGCGTGGATTTTTCTCCGGGGTCCTCCAGTTTTCCCCTCCACATTTAGAATAAACACGCGTTTAGAGCATTTGGCTGCAATACATTTCCACATGATGATAAGACACTTTGTTGAGCTATCATTTGTGGCCAGGTCACTTCTGGAAAGAGCTATGTAGCTCAGTGGGCCTTAGCGGTAATGTAACAATATTACGTCGTGATAATTTTATTTATTATGTTTTATTTTTATTATTTTATTATTTACCTTCTACGTGACTTTACCGAAAGAACCAAGAAGATGAATCCCTGCAGTCACGAAAGCTTTAAATCGAAATGTAACAATAGTTTTAAAGTTAAGATCGGCCTCTGTGGAGGAGGTTCGTGAAGGATGGTACTGGGGAGGGAACAACAGCGAAGGGCAGAGGAGCGACACTCACAACAATTAGCAGATCACTGGGTGGCTAAAACACAACAAGGTGGCACAGTAGTGGGCGCAGATGGTGCATCTGCTGGTCATCTCATTCAGTCAACCCATGGTACCTGGGTCTGTCCTGTGACCTGTCAGCGAGCCTTCGACACTTCACAAGGC